>JBBDGT010000345.1:0-115069 GCA_037306005.1 Rhinophrynus dorsalis | reverse complement strand
TTGTATCACCCCCCCTCTCCTCTAACCATCCTAACCCTTAACACAGCATCTCCCTTTCCTCTAAGATGCAAGTCATTTCAACTATAACATTTCCCTCCAAGTGAAAATCATCCCACAATGAAATGTACTTTTTTGTAGGAATAACAAGAAATGCAGAGACCTTTATACATTTACATTGTCTTGTACTTGTGTGTAGAAGAAGTAATGTTCCAGGCAGTATGTTCTCACACTGACTTGTACTTTAGTGCAGGAATAAGGAGAAACGCGTCAGGCAGAGGCCATTATATACTCACATTGACCTGATGAATTTTTGTGTAGGGAACAAGCACAGTGAATGGCCCGTGTTTCCGTAGATTTAATGCACAGCCTTCCTCTGTGAGGGAAAAGAGAGATTTATTAAGAGTTTTGTGCAGTTTTAGTTTAACACTTTGATCCCACAGAATGTGATATCAGTAATAAAGCGTCACCAATTGCCAGAATGCATGTGTCTGTCACATGTAATAATAATAATGTTTTATCATCAATGTTTCCTCACTTAGTAAACAGGAGTAATGTATATTAATGGAGCCCTGAGTAAGGGCCGAAACGTTTACCTGGCTGATTAAATATTTTATTTATATAGTAGTAAATCTGAGATTGCCGTTTATATTTATTTTTACTTACGGTTTATAGTTGTCTGGATGAGCAGAGTGCTTTATATATTATACTGGGGGAAAACAGATGTCAGTCCCTATAACACAGAGGACCTACCATTTCTACAGACCTCGTACTGCGGAGAGTTAGTCCTGAGGAAGGAGCTGGGTTGTTCTGAGCTTCATATTTATTTCATTTGGGTTGTTTTTGTATAAAAGTACATTGTGGTGTGAATTCATTTTCTTTTATCTACTAAACATTTTCTCCTTCCAATTCTAGCTGCTTTTTCTCCATATTTCAGTGAACTTAAATGACAATGATGGAATATATATTGTGTCTATGTGTCAGTGTGTCTATATGTCAGTGTGTGTATTTGTGTTAGTGTGTGTCTGTGTGTATGTGTGTGTGTGTGTCTATGTGTGTATGTGTATATGTGTCAGTGTGTGTCTATGTGTATGTGTGTGTGTGTGTCTATATGTGTATGTGTATATGTGTCAGTGTGTGTCTGTGTGTGTGTGTCTATGTGTGTATGTGTATATGTGTCAGTGTGTGTCTATGTGTGTGTATTTGTGTCAGTGTGTGTGTCTATGTGTCAGTGTGTGTCTATGTGTCAGTGTGTGTGTGTTTGTGTCAGTGTGTCTATGTGTCAGTGTGTGTCTATGTGTGTGTGTCTATGTGTCAGTGTGTGTCTGTGTGTGTGTGTCTATGTGTCAGTGTGTGTTTATGTGTCAGTGTGTGTTTATGTGGCAGTGTGTGTGCCTATGTGTGTGTGTATGTGTCAGTGTGTGTCTATTTGTATTGTGTGTATATGTGTGTGTCCATGTGTCAGTGTGTATATATGTGTCAGTGTGTGTATATGTGTATGTGTCTATGTGTCAGTGTGTGTATATGTGTGTGTGTCTATTTGTCATTGTGTGTATATGTGTGTATCTATGTGTCACTGTGTGTATATGTATGTGTCCATGTGTCTGTGTGTATATTGTTTTTCTTTTTGTGTAAAGGTATTACTTTTTACTGTGTCCAGTGATACATGAAATTGTGATACATTTCACTGTATTCTTCCTGGTAAAACATTTGCTGAATAAAAAAAAAAATTAAATTAAATACATTTCTTGAACTTGAAATTCAGTTTGGTTTATGGGTTCAAAGTGTATGGCTTTGTTTAACCCTTTGAGTGTCAGAGTGGTACACAACGGATTGCAAAGCGATGCAATCCCCTATGGCACTCAAGTGGTTAATACAGGTTGCTGAAGACCCTACCGGTACATTTCAGGTTATATAGACTATAATGCTGTTAGACACAATATTGTTAACATCACATATGATGATACAATAAACGTAATGGGAAAGACACCTAATATCCCTAATTGTATCAGTATCCAGACAGGGGTCTGGGTTTCCTGCACTCTCTATCACATTAGGTGAAATACCCCTGAACACAAGCACCACAGTATAATGCTAAAATAAACGTCCACCTATTGTCCCTACAGGGGGTCAGCCTCACTCAAGAGGGCTACTCATGTCCAAGATTAAAGTGGCACTGTGACCCGCTATCAAGTCACCCTGCAATAATTAAGCAGATAGCGACTAGATTTATAATAGACCTGTTACCTCTGAAATGTATCTGATTATAAAGAAATCCTTTATTGTAGCAGACCGGAAGCCAAACATCAGTGCAGACATCTTGTCTGTGCGCCCGCGCAGTCAGTCCCGGTCTCCGTTGAGAAGCATCGCAGTGTGCCACATGGTAACCGGAATGGACTGACAGTGCAGGCGCGCAGACTCCAATAACCTGACCGTCAGTTTCCTACAATAAAGGATTTCTTTATAATCCACTACTATTATGTAAAGCTCCCTTTGTGTGTAACACGTACATGCGCAATAGAGTCTGGAGGAATGATGCAGTCATGTGTAGTAGAGACTGGTGGAACGATGCAGTCATGTGTAGTAGAGACTGCCAGAACGATGCAGTCATGCGCAGTAGAGACTGCCAGAACGAAGCAGTCATGCGCAATAGAGACAGGCACAACGATGCAGTCATGTACAGGAGAGACTGGCGGAACGATGCAGTCATGCGCAGTAGAGACTGCCAGAACGATGCAGTCATGCGCAGTAGAGACTGCCGGAACGATGCAGTCATGCGCAGTAGAGACTGCCGGAACGATGCAGTCATGCGCAGTAGAGACTGCCAGAACGATGCAGTCATGCACAGTAGAGACTGCCGGAACGATGCAGTCATGCACAGTAGAGACTGGCGGAACGATGCAGTCATGCGCAGTAGAGACTGCCAGAATGATGCAGTCATGCGCAGTAGAGACTGCCGGAACGATGAAGTCATGCGCAGTAGAGACTGCCGGAACGATGCAGTCATGCGCAGTAGAGACTGCCAGAACGAAGCAGTCATGCACAGTAGAGACTGCCAGAACGATGCAGTCATGCGCAGTAGAGACTGCCGGAACGATGCAGTCATGCGCAGTAGAGACTGCCAGAACGAAGCAGTCATGCGCAATAGAGACAGGCACAACGATGCAGTCATGCACAGTAGAGACTGGCGGAACGATGCAGTCATGCGCAGTAGAGACTGGTGGAACGATGCAGTCATGCGCAGTAGAGACTGGCGGAACGATGCAGTCATGTGTAGTAGAGACTGGCAGAACAATGCAGTCATGCGCAGTAGAGACTGGAGGAATGATGCAGTCATGCACAGTAGAGACTGGAGGAATGATGCAGTCATGCGCAGTAGAGACTGGAGGAATGATGCAGTCATGCGCAGTAGAGACTGGCGGAACGATGCAGTCATGCGCAGTAGAGACTGGCGGAACGATGCAGTCATGCGCAGTAGAGATTGGAGGAACGATGCAGTCATGCGCAGTAGAGATTGGAGGAACGATGCAGTCATGCACAGTAGAGACTGGTGGAACGATGCAGTCATGAGCAGTAGAGACTGGCGGAACGATGCAGTCATGCGCAGTAGAGACTGGCGGAACGATGCAGTCATGCGCAGTAGAGACTGGCGGAACGATGCAGTCATGCGCAGTAGAGACTGGTGGAATGATGCAGTCATGCGCAGTAGAGACTGGTGGAATGATGCAGTCATGCACAGTAGAGACTGGAGGAATGATGCAGTCATGCGCAGTAGAGACTGGTGGAATGATGCAGTCATGCACAGTAGAGACTGGAGGAACGATGCAGTCATGCACAGTAGAGACTGGAGGAACGATGCAGTCATGCGCACTAGAGACTGGTGGAACGATGCAGTCATGCACAGTAGAGACTGGTGTAATGATGCAGTCATGTGTAGTAGAGACTGGCAGAACGATGCAGTCATGCGCAGTAGAGACTGGAGGAATGATGCAGTCATGCGCAGTAGAGACTGGCGGAACGATGTAGTAATGCACAGTAGAGACTGGAGGAATGATGTAGTAATGCACAGTAGAGACTGCCGGAGCGATGCAGTCATGTGCAGTAGAGACTGGCAGAACGATGCAGTCATGCGCAGTAGAGACTGGTGGTATGATGCAGTCATGTGCAGTAGAGACTGGCAGAACGATGCAGTCATGCGCAGTAGAGACTGGCAGAACGATGCAGTCATGTGCAGTAGAGACTGGCGGAACGATGTAGTAGTGCACAGTAGAGACTGGAGGAATGATGTAGTCATGCGCAGTAGAGACTGCCGGAACGATGCAGTCATGCGCAGTAGAGACTGCCGGAACGATGCAGTCATGCGCAGTAGAGACTGGGAGAACGATGCAGTCATGCGCAGTAGAGACTGGCGGAAAGATGCAGTCATGCGCAGTAGAGACTGGAGGAACGATGCAGTCATGCGCAGTACAGACTGGCAGAACGATGCAGTCATGCACAGTAGAGACTGCCAGAATGATGCAGTCATGCGCAGTAGAGACTGCCGGAACGATGCAGTCATGCGCAGTAGAGACTGCCAGAATGATGCAGTCATGCGCAGTAGAGACTGCCGGAACGATGCAGTCATGCACAGTAGAGACTGGAGGAACTATGCAGTCATGCACAGTAGAGACTGGTGGAATGATGCAGTCATGCGCAGTAGAGACTGGCGGAACAATGCAGTCATGCGCAGTAGAGACTGGAGGAATGATGCAGTCATGCGCACTAGAGACTGGCAGAACGATGCAGTCATGCACAGTAGAGACTGGTGGAATGATGCAGTCGTGCGGAGTAAAGACTGGCGGAACGATGCAGTCATGCGCAGTAGAGACTGCCAGAACGGTGCAGTCATGCGCAATAGAGACTGGAGGAACGATGCAGTCATGCACAGTAGAGACTGCCGGAACGATGCAGTCATGCGCAGTAGAGACTGGTGGAATGATGCAGTGATGCGCAGTATAGACTGCCGGAAAAATGCAGTCATGCGCAGTAGAGACTAGTGGAACAATGCAGTCATGCACAGTAGAGACTGGTGGAACGATGCAGTCATGCGCAGTAGAGACTGGAGGAACGATGCAGTCATGCGCAGTAGAGACTGG
The DNA here is from genome assembly GCA_037306005.1 of Rhinophrynus dorsalis. Lineage (NCBI taxonomy): Eukaryota > Metazoa > Chordata > Amphibia > Anura > Rhinophrynidae > Rhinophrynus > Rhinophrynus dorsalis. The sequence continues at coordinate 109,937 of JBBDGT010000345.1, read as the reverse complement.
AGGAATGATGCAGTCATGCGCAGTAGAGACTGCCAGAAATATGCAGTCATGTGCAGTAGAGACTGGCGGAACGATGCAGTCATGTGCAGTAGAGACTGCCAGAATGATGCAGTCATGCGCAGTAGAGACTGCCGGAACGATGCAGTAATGCGCAGTAGACACTGGCGGAACAATGAAGTAATGTGCAGTAGAGACTGGAGGAACAATGCAGTCATGCGCAGTAAAGACTGGAGGAACGATGCAGTCATGCGCAGTAAAGACTGCCAGAACGATGCAGTCATGCGCAGTAAAGACTGCCAGAACGATGCAGTCATTGTGCAGTAGAGACTGGAGGAATGATGCAGTCATGCGCAGTAGAGACTGGAGGAACGATGCAGTCATGCGCAGTAGAGACTGGTGGAATGATGCAGTCATGCACAGTAGAGACTGGCGGAACAATGCAGTCATGCACAGTAGAGACTGGTGGAACGATGCAGTCATGCGCAGTAAAGACTGGTGGAACGATGCAGTCATGCGCAGTAGAGACTGGTGGAACGATGCAGTCATGCGCAGTAGAGACTGGTGGAATGATGCAGTCATGAGCAGTAGAGACTGATGGAACGATGCAGTCATGCGCAGTAGAGACTGAAGGAACAATGCAGTCATGCGCAGTAGAGACTGGTGGAATGATGCAGTTATGTGCAGTAGAGACTGGAGGAATGATGCAGTCATGCACAGTAGAGACTGGAGGAACGATGCAGTCATGCGCAGTAGAGACTGGAGGAACGATACAGTCATGCACAGTACAGACTGGAGGAACGATGCAGTCATGCGCAGTAGAGACTGCCAGAACGATGCAGTCATGCACAGTAGAGACTGGAGGAACGATGCAGTCATGCACAGTAGAGACTGGAGGAACGATGCAGTCATGCGCAGTAGCGACTGCCAGAACGATGCAGTCATGCACAGTAGAGACTGGAGGAACGATGCAGTCATGTGCAGTAGAGACTGTCATAACGATGCAGCCATGCACAGTAGAGACTGTCGGAACAATGCAGTCATGCGCAGAAGAGGCTGCCAGAATGATGCACTCATGAGCAGTAGAGACTGGAGGAAAGATGCAATCATGCTCAGTAAAGACTGCCAGAATGATGCAGTCATGAGCAGTAGAGACTGGTGGAATGATGCAGTCATGCGCAGTAGAGAATGGCGGAACGATGCAGTCATGCGCAGTAGAGACTGGTGGAACGATGCAGTCATGCGCAGTAGAGACTGGCGGAACGATGCAGTCATGTGTAGTAGAGACTGGCAGAACGATGCAGTCATGCGCAGTAGAGACTGGAGGAATGATGCAGTCATGCACAGTAGAGACTGGAGGAATGATGCAGTCATGCGCAGTAGAGACTGGAGGAATGATGCAGTCATGCGCAGTAGAGACTGGCGGAACGATGCAGTCATGCGCAGTAGAGACTGGCGGAACGATGCAGTCATGCGCAGTAGAGATTGGAGGAATGATGCAGTCATGCGCAGTAGAGATTGGAGGAACGATGCAGTCATGCACAGTAGAGACTGGTGGAACGATGCAGTCATGCACAGTAGAGACTGGCGTAATGATGCAGTCATGTGTAGTAGAGACTGGCAGAACGATGCAGTCATGCGCAGTAGAGACTGGAGGAATGATGCAGTCATGCGCAGTAGAGACTGGCGGAACGATGTAGTAATGCACAGTACAGACTGGAGGAATGATGTAGTAATGCACAGTAGAGACTGCCGGAGCGATGCAGTCATGTGCAGTAGAGACTGGCAGAACGATGCAGTCATGCGCAGTAGAGACTGGTGGAATGATGCAGTCATGTGCAGTAGAGACTGGCAGAACGATGCAGTCATGCGCAGTAGAGACTGGCAGAACGATGCAGTCATGTGCAGTAGAGACTGGCGGAACGATGTAGTAATGCACAGTAGAGACTGGAGGAATGATGTAGTCATGCGCAGTAGAGACTGCCGGAAAGATGCAGTCATGCGCAGTAGAGACTGCCGGAACGATGCAGTCATGCGCAGTAGAGACTGGGAGAACGATGCAGTCATGCGCAGTAGAGACTGGCGGAAAGATGCAGTCATGCGCAGTAGAGACTGGAGGAACGATGCAGTCATGCGCAGTACAGACTGGCGGAACGATGCAGTAATGCGCAGAAAAGACTGGCGGAACGATGCAGTCATGCGCATTAAAGACTGGTGGAATGATGCACTCATGCACAGTAGAGACTGGAGGAACTATGCAGTCATGCGCAGTAGAGACTGGAGGAATGATGCAGTCATGCGCAGTAGAGACTGGCGGAACGATGTAGTAATGCACAGTAGAGACTGGAGGAATGATGTAGTAATGCACAGTAGAGACTGCCGGAGCGATGCAGTCATGTGCAGTAGAGACTGGCAGAACGATGCAGTCATGCGCAGTAGAGACTGGTGGAATGATGCAGTCATGTGCAGTAGAGACTGGCAGAACGATGCAGTCATGCGCAGTAGAGACTGGCAGAATGATGTAGTAATGCACAGTAGAGACTGGAGGAATGATGTGGTCATGCGCAGTAGAGACTGCCGGAACGATGCAGTCATGCGCAGTAGAGACTGCCGGAACGATGCAGTCATGCGCAGTAGAGACTGGGAGAACGATGCAGTCATGCGCAGTAGAGACTGGCGGAAAGATGCAGTCATGCGCAGTAGAGACTGGAGGAACGATGCAGTCATGCGCAGTACAGACTGGCAGAACGATGCAGTCATGCACAGTAGAGACTGCCAGAATGATGCAGTCATGAGCAGTAGAGACTGGAGGAAAGATGCAATCATGCTCAGTAAAGACTGCCAGAATGATGCAGTCATGAGCAGTAGAGACTGGTGGAATGATGCAGTCATGCGCAGTAGAGACTGGCGGAACGAAGCAGTCATGCGCAGTAGAGACTGGTGGAACGATGCAGTCATGCGCAGTAGAGACTGGCGGAACGATGCAGTCATGTGTAGTAGAGACTGGCAGAACGATGCAGTCATGCGCAGTAGAGACTGGAGGAATGATGCAGTCATGCACAGTAGAGACTGGAGGAATGATGCAGTCATGCGCAGTAGAGACTGGAGGAATGATGCAGTCATGCGCAGTAGAGACTGGCGGAACGATGCAGTCATGCGCAGTAGAGACTGGCGGAACGATGCAGTCATGCGCAGTAGAGATTGGAGGAACGATGCAGTCATGCGCAGTAGAGATTGGAGGAACGATGCAGTCATGCACAGTAGAGACTGGTGGAACGATGCAGTCATGAGCAGTAGAGACTGGCGGAACGATGCAGTCATGCGCAGTAGAGACTGGCGGAACGATGCAGTCATGCGCAGTAGAGACTGGTGGAACGATGCAGTTATGCGCAGTAGAGACTGGTGTAATGATGCAGTCATGTGTAGTAGAGACTGGCAGAACGATGCAGTCATGCGCAGTAGAGACTGGAGGAACGATGCAGTCATGCGCAGTAGAGACTGGCGGAACGATGTAGTAATGCACAGTAGAGACTGGAGGAATGATGTAGTAATGCACAGTAGAGACTGCCGGAGCGATGCAGTCATGTGCAGTAGAGACTGGCAGAACGATGCAGTCATGCGCAGTAGAGACTGGTGGAATGATGCAGTCATGTGCAGTAGAGACTGGCAGAACGATGCAGTCATGCGCAGTAGAGACTGGCAGAACGATGCAGTCATGTGCAGTAGAGACTGGCGGAACGATGTAGTAATGCACAGTAGAGACTGGAGGAATGATGTAGTCATGCGCAGTAGAGACTGCCGGAAAGATGCAGTCATGCGCAGTAGAGACTGCCGGAACGATGCAGTCATGCGCAGTAGAGACTGGGAGAACGATGCAGTCATGCGCAGTAGAGACTGGCGGAAAGATGCAGTCATGCGCAGTAGAGACTGGAGGAACGATGCAGTCATGCGCAGTACAGACTGGCGGAACGATGCAGTAATGCGCAGAAAAGACTGGCGGAACGATGCAGTCATGCGCATTAAAGACTGGTGGAATGATGCACTCATGCACAGTAGAGACTGGAGGAACTATGCAGTCATGCGCAGTAGAGACTGGAGGAATGATGCAGTCATGCGCAGTAGAGACTGGCGGAACGATGTAGTAATGCACAGTAGAGACTGGAGGAATGATGTAGTAATGCACAGTAGAGACTGCCGGAGCGATGCAGTCATGTGCAGTAGAGACTGGCAGAACGATGCAGTCATGCGCAGTAGAGACTGGTGGAATGATGCAGTCATGTGCAGTAGAGACTGGCAGAACGATGCAGTCATGCGCAGTAGAGACTGGCAGAATGATGTAGTAATGCACAGTAGAGACTGGAGGAATGATGTAGTCATGCGCAGTAGAGACTGCCGGAACGATGCAGTCATGCGCAGTAGAGACTGCCGGAACGATGCAGTCATGCGCAGTAGAGACTGGGAGAACGATGCAGTCATGCGCAGTAGAGACTGGCGGAAAGATGCAGTCATGCGCAGTAGAGACTGGAGGAACGATGCAGTCATGCGCAGTACAGACTGGCAGAACGATGCAGTCATGCACAGTAGAGACTGCCAGAATGATACAGTAATGAGCAGTAGAGACTGGAGGAAAGATGCAATCATGCTCAGTAAAGACTGCCAGAATGATGCAGTCATGAGCAGTAGAGACTGGTGGAATGATGCAGTCATGCGCAGTAGAGACTGGCGGAACGATGCAGTCATGCGCAGTAGAGACTGGTGGAACGATGCAGTCATGCGCAGTAGAGACTGGCGGAACGATGCAGTCATGTGTAGTAGAGACTGGCAGAACGATGCAGTCATGCGCAGTAGAGACTGGAGGAATGATGCAGTCATGCACAGTAGAGACTGGAGGAATGATGCAGTCATGCGCAGTAGAGACTGGAGGAATGATGCAGTCATGCGCAGTAGAGACTGGCGGAACGATGCAGTCATGCGCAGTAGAGACTGGCGGAACGATGCAGTCATGCGCAGTAGAGATTGGAGGAACGATGCAGTCATGAGCAGTAGAGATTGGAGGAACGATGCAGTCATGCACAGTAGAGACTGGTGGAACGATGCAGTCATGAGCAGTAGAGACTGGCGGAACGATGCAGTCATGCGCAGTAGAGACTGGCGGAACGATGCAGTCATGCGCAGTAGAGACTGGTGGAACGATGCAGTTATGCGCAGTAGAGACTGGTGGAATGATGCAGTCATGCGCAGTAGAGACTGGTGGAATGATGCAGTCATGCACAGTAGAGACTGGAGGAATGATGCAGTCATGCGCAGTAGAGACTGGTGGAATGATGCAGTCATGCACAGTAGAGACTGGAGGAACGATGCAGTCATGCACAGTAGAGACTGGAGGAACGATGCAGTCATGCGCACTAGAGACTGGTGGAACGATGCAGTCATGCACAGTAGAGACTGGTGTAATGATGCAGTCATGTGTAGTAGAGACTGGCAGAACGATGCAGTCATGCGCAGTAGAGACTGGAGGAATGATGCAGTCATGCGCAGTAGAGACTGGCGGAACGATGTAGTAATGCACAGTAGAGACTGGAGGAATGATGTAGTAATGCACAGTAGAGACTGCCGGAGCGATGCAGTCATGTGCAGTAGAGACTGGCAGAACGATGCAGTCATGCGCAGTAGAGACTGGTGGAATGATGCAGTCATGTGCAGTAGAGACTGGCAGAACGATGCAGTCATGCGCAGTAGAGACTGGCAGAACGATGCAGTCATGTGCAGTAGAGACTGGCGGAACGATGTAGTAATGCATAGTAGAGACTGGAGGAATGATGTAGTCATGCGCAGTAGAGACTGCCGGAACGATGCAGTCATGCGCAGTAGAGACTGCCGGAACGATGCAGTCATGCGCAGTAGAGACTGGGAGAACGATGCAGTCATGCGCAGTAGAGACTGGCGGAAAAATGCAGTCATGCGCAGTAGAGACTGGAGGAACGATGCAGTCATGCGCAGTACAGACTGGCAGAATGATGCAGTCATGCGCAGTAGAGACTGCCGGAACGATGCAGGCATGCGCAGTAGAGACTGCCAGAATGATGCAGTCATGCGCAGTAGAGACTGCCGTAACAATGCAGTCATGCGCAGTAGAGACTGGAGGAACGATGCAGTCATGCACAGTAGAGACTGGTGGAATGATGCAGTCATGCGCAGTAGAGACTGGCGGAACGATGCAGTCATGCGCAGTAGAGACTGGTGGAATGATGCAGTCGTGCGGAGTAAAGACTGGCGGAACGATGCAGTCATGCGCAGTAGAGACTGCCAGAACGGTGCAGTCATGCGCAATAGAGACTGGAGGAACAATGCAGTCATGCACAATAGAGACTGCCGGAACGATGCAGTCATGCGCAGTAGAGACTGGTGGAATGATGCAGTGATGCGCAGTATAGACTGCCGGAACAATGCAGTCATGCGCAGTAGAGACTAGTGGAACAATGCAGTCATGCACAGTAGAGACTGGTGGAACGATGCAGTCATGCGCAGTAGAGACTGGAGGAACGATGCAGTCATGCGCAGTAGAGACTGGAGGAATGATGCAGTCATGCGCAGTAGAGACTGCCAGAATGATGCAGTCATGCGCAGTAGAGACTGCCGGAACGATGCAGTAATGCGCAGTAGACACTGGCGGAACAATGAAGTAATGCGCAGTAGAGACTGGAGGAACAATGCAGTCATGCGCAGTAAAGACTGGAGGAACGATGCAGTCATGCGCAGTAAAGACTGCCAGAACGATGCAGTCATGCACAGTAAAGACTGACAGAACGATGCAGTCATTGTGCAGCAGAGACTGGAGGAATGATGCAGTCATGCGCAGTAGAGACTGGAGGAACGATGCAGTCATGCGCAGTAGAGACTGGTGGAATGATGCAGTCATGCACAGTAGAGACTGGAGGAACAATGCAGTCATGCACAGTAGAGACTGGTGGAACGATGCAGTCATGCGCAGTAAAGACTGGTGGAACGATGCAGTCATGCGCAGTAGAGACTGGTGGAACGATGCAGTCATGCGCAGTAGAGACTGGTGGAATGATGCAGTCATGAGCAGTAGAGACTGGTGGAACGATTCAGTCATGCGCAGTAGAGACTGAAGGAACAATGCAGTCATGCGCAGTAGAGACTGGTGGAATGATGCAGTTATGTGCAGTAGAGACTGGAGGAATGATGCAGTCATGCACAGTAGAGACTGGAGGAACGATGCAGTCATGCGCAGTAGAGACTGGAGGAACGATACAGTCATGCACAGTACAGACTGGAGGAACGATGCAGTCATGCGCAGTAGAGACTGGAGGAACGATGCAGTTATGCGCAGTACAGACTGGCGGAACGATGCAGTAATGCGCAGAAAAGACTGGCGGAACGATGCAGTCATGCGCATTAAAGACTGGTGGAATGATGCACTCATGCACAGAAGAGACTGGAGGAACTATGCAGTCATGCGCAGTAGAGACTGGAGGAATGATGCAGTCATGCGCAGTAGAGACTGGCGGAACGATGTAGTAATGCACAGTAGAGACTGGAGGAATGATGTAGTAATGCACAGTAGAGACTGCCGGAGCGATGCAGTCATGTGCAGTAGAGACTGGCAGAACGATGCAGTCATGCGCAGTAGAGACTGGTGGAATGATGCAGTCATGTGCAGTAGAGACTGGCAGAACGATGCAGTCATGCGCAGTAGAGACTGGCAGAATGATGTAGTAATGCACAGTAGAGACTGGAGGAATGATGTAGTCATGCGCAGTAGAGACTGCCGGAACGATGCAGTCATGCGCAGTAGAGACTGCCGGAACGATGCTGTCATGCGCAGTAGAGACTGGGAGAACGATGCAGTCATGCGCAGTAGAGACTGGCGGAAAGATGCAGTCATGCGCAGTAGAGACTGGAGGAACGATGCAGTCATGCGCAGTACAGACTGGCAGAACGATGCAGTCATGCACAGTAGAGACTGCCAGAATGATGCAGTCATGAGCAGTAGAGACTGGAGGAAAGATGCAATCATGCTCAGTAAAGACTGCCAGAATGATGCAGTCATGAGCAGTAGAGACTGGTGGAATGATGCAGTCATGCGCAGTAGAGACTGGCGGAACGATGCAGTCATGCGCAGTAGAGACTGGTGGAACGATGCAGTCATGCGCAGTAGAGACTGGCGGAACGATGCAGTCATGTGTAGTAGAGACTGGCAGAACGATGCAGTCATGCGCAGTAGAGACTGGAGGAATGATGCAGTCATGCACAGTAGAGACTGGAGGAATGATGCAGTCATGCGCAGTAGAGACTGGAGGAATGATGCAGTCATGCGCAGTAGAGACTGGCGGAACGATGCAGTCATGCGCAGTAGAGACTGGCGGAACGATGCAGTCATGCGCAGTAGAGATTGGAGGAACGATGCAGTCATGCGCAGTTGAGATTGGAGGAACGATGCAGTCATGCACAGTAGAGACTGGTGGAACGATGCAGTCATGAGCAGTAGAGACTGGCGGAACGATGCAGTCATGCGCAGTAGAGACTGGCGGAACGATGCAGTCATGCGCAGTAGAGACTGGTGGAACGATGCAGTTATGCGCAGTAGAGACTGGTGGAATGATGCAGTCATGCGCAGTAGAGACTGGTGGAATGATGCAGTCATGCACAGTAGAGACTGGAGGAATGATGCAGTCATGCGCAGTAGAGACTGGTGGAATGATGCAGTCATGCACAGTAGAGACTGGAGGAACGATGCAGTCATGCACAGTAGAGACTGGAGGAACGATGCAGTCATGCGCACTAGAGACTGGTGGAACGATGCAGTCATGCACAGTAGAGACTGGTGTAATGATGCAGTCATGTGTAGTAGAGACTGGCAGAACGATGCAGTCATGCGCAGTAGAGACTGGAGGAATGATGCAGTCATGCGCAGTAGAGACTGGCGGAACGATGTAGTAATGCACAGTAGAGACTGGAGGAATGATGTAGTAATGCACAGTAGAGACTGCCGGAGCGATGCAGTCATGTGCAGTAGAGACTGGCAGAACGATGCAGTCATGCGCAGTAGAGACTGGTGGAATGATGCAGTCATGTGCAGTAGAGACTGGCAGAACGATGCAGTCATGCGCAGTAGAGACTGGCAGAACTATGCAGTCATGTGCAGTAGAGACTGGCGGAACGATGTAGTAATGCACAGTAGAGACTGGAGGAATGATGTAGTCATGCGCAGTAGAGACTGCCGGAACGATGCAGTCATGCGCAGTAGAGACTGCCGGAACGATGCAGTCATGCGCAGTAGAGACTGGGAGAACGATGCAGTCATGCGCAGTAGAGACTGGCGGAAAGATGCAGTCATGCGCAGTAGAGACTGGAGGAACGATGCAGTCATGCGCAGTACAGACTGGCAGAATGATGCAGTCATGCGCAGTAGAGACTGCCGGAACTATGCAGGCATGCGCAGTAGAGACTGCCAGAATGATGCAGTCATGCGCAGTAGAGACTGCCGGAACGATGCAGTCATGCGCAGTAGAGACTGGAGGAACGATGCAGTCATGCACAGTAGAGACTGGTGGAATGATGCAGTCATGCGCAGTAGAGACTGGCGGAACGATGCAGTCATGCGCAGTAGAGACTGGTGGAATGATGCAGTCGTGCAGAGGAAAGACTGGCGGAACGATACAGTCATGCGCAGTAGAGACTGCCAGAACGGTGCAGTCATGCGCAATAGAGACTGGAGGAACAATGCAGTCATGCACAGTAGAGACTGCCGGAACGATGCAGTCATGCGCAGTAGAGACTGGTGGAATGATGCAGTGATGCGCAGTATAGACTGCCGGAACAATGCAGTCATGCGCAGTAGAGACTAGTGGAACAATGCAGTCATGCACAGTAGTGACTGGTGGAACGATGCAGTCATGCGCAGTAGAGACTGGAGGAACGATGCAGTCATGCGCAGTAGAGACTGGAGGAATGATGCAGTCATGCGCAGTAGAGGCTGCCAGAATTATGCAGTCATGTGCAGTAGAGACTGGCGGAACGATGCAGTCATGTGCAGTAGAGACTGCCAGAATGATGCAGTCATGCGCAGTAGAGACTGCCGGAACGATGCAGTAATGCGCAGTAGACACTGGCGGAACAATGAAGTAATGCGCAGTAGAGACTGGAGGAACAATGCAGTCATGCGCAGTAAAGACTGGAGGAACGATGCAGTCATGCGCAGTAAAGACTGCCAGAACGATGCAGTCATGCACAGTAAAGACTGCCAGAACGATGCAGTCATTGTGCAGCAGAGACTGGAGGAATGATGCAGTCATGTGCAGTAGAGACTGGAGGAACGATGCAGTCATGCGCAGTAGAGACTGGTGGAATGATGCAGTCATGCACAGTAGAGACTGGCGGAACAATGCAGTCATGCACAGTAGAGACTGGTGGAACGATGCAGTCATGCGCAGTAAAGACTGGTGGAACGATGCAGTCATGCGCAGTAGAGACTGGTGGAACGATGCAGTCATGCGCAGTAGAGACTGGTGGAATGATGCAGTCATGAGCAGTAGAGACTGGTGGAACGATGCAGTCATGCGCAGTAGAGACTGAAGGAACAATGCAGTCATGCGCAGTAGAGACTGGTGGAATGATGCAGTTATGTGCAGTAGAGACTGGAGGAACGATGCAGTCATGCGCAGTAGAGACTGGAGGAACGATACAGTCATGCACAGTACAGACTGGAGGAACGATGCAGTCATGCGCAGTAGAGACTGGAGGAACGATGCAGTCATGCGCAGTACAGACTGGCGGAACGATGCAGTAATGCGCAGAAAAGACTGGCGGAACGATGCAGTCATGCGCATTAAAGACTGGTGGAATGATGCACTCATGCACAGTAGAGACTGGAGGAACTATGCAGTCATGCGCAGTAGAGACTGGAGGAATGATGCAGTCATGCACAGTAGAGACTGGAGGAACGATGCAGTCATGCGCAGTAGAGACTGCCAGAACGATGCAGTCATGCACAGTAGAGACTGGAGGAACGATGCAGTCATGCACAGTAGAGACTGGAGGAACGATGCAGTCATGCGCAGTAGCGACTGCCAGAACGATGCAGTCATGCACAGTAGAGACTGGAGGAACGATGCAGTCATGTGCAGTAGAGACTGTCATAACGATGCAGCCATGCACAGTAGAGACTGTCGGAACAATGCAGTCATGCGCAGAAGAGACTGCCAGAATGATGCACTCATGAGCAGTAGAGACTGGAGGAAAGATGCAATCATGCTCAGTAAAGACTGCCAGAATGATGCAGTCATGCGCAGTAGAGACTGGAGGAACGATGCAGTCATGTGCAGTAGAGACTGGAGGAACGATGCAGTCATGCGCAATAGCGACTGCCAGAACGATGCAGTCATGGACAGTAGAGACTGGAGGAAAGATGCAATCATGCGCAGTAAAGACTACCAGAACGATGCAGACATGTGCAGTAGAGACTTGTGGAACGATGCAGTCATGTGTAGTAGAGACTGGTGGAACGATGTAGTCATGTGCAGTAAAGACTGCCAGAACGATGCAGTTATGGACAGTAGAGACTGGTAGAATGATGCAGTCATGTGCAGTAGAGACTGGCGGAACGATGTAGTCATGCGCAGTAGAGACTGGTAGAATGATGCAGTCATGCGCAGTAAAGACTACCAGAACGATGCAGTCATGCACAGTAGAGACTGGTAGAATGATGCAGTCATGCGCAGTAAAGACTACCAGAACGATGCAGTCATGCACAGTAGAGACTGGTGGAACGATGCAGTCATGCGCAGTAGAGACTGGTAGAACGATGCAGTCATGCGCAGTAAAGACTACCAGAACGATGCAGTCATGCACAGTAGAGACTGGTGGAACGATGCAGTCATGCGCAGTAGAGACTGGTAGAATGATGCAGTCATGCACAGTAGAGTCTGGAGGAATGATGCAGTCATGTGTAGTAGAGACTGGTGGAACGATGCAGTCATGTGCAGTACAGACGGGTAGAATGATGCAGTCATGCACAGTAGAGACTGGTGGAATGATGTAGTCATGTGCAGTAGAGACTGGTAGAATGATGCAGTCATGCGCAGTAGAGACTGGCGGAACGATGTAGTCATGCGCAGTAGAGACTGGTAGAATGATGCAGTCATGCGCAGTAGAGACTGGAGGAATGATGCAGTCATGTGCAGTAGAGACTGGTAGAATGATGCAGTCATGCACAGTAGAGACTGGCGGAACGATGCAGTCATGCGCAGTAGAGACTGGAGGAACGATGCAGTCATGCGCAGTACAGACTGGCGGAACGATGCAGTAATGCGCAGAAAAGACTGGCGGAACGATGCAGTCATGCGCATTAAAGACTGGTGGAATGATGCACTCATGCACAGTAGAGACTGGAGGAACTATGCAGTCATGCGCAGTAGAGACTGGAGGAATGATGCAGTCATGCGCAGTAGAGACTGGCGGAACGATGTAGTAATGCACAGTAGAGACTGGAGGAATGATGTAGTAATGCACAGTAGAGACTGCCGGAGCGATGCAGTCATGTGCAGTAGAGACTGGCAGAACGATGCAGTCATGCGCAGTAGAGACTGGTGGAATGATGCAGTCATGTGCAGTAGAGACTGGCAGAACGATGCAGTCATGCGCAGTAGAGACTGGCAGAATGATGTAGTAATGCACAGTAGAGACTGGAGGAATGATGTAGTCATGCGCAGTAGAGACTGCCGGAACGATGCAGTCATGCGCAGTAGAGACTGCCGGAACGATGCAGTCATGCGCAGTAGAGACTGGGAGAACGATGCAGTCATGCGCAGTAGAGACTGGCGGAAAGATGCAGTCATGCGCAGTAGAGACTGGAGGAACGATGCAGTCATGCGCAGTACAGACTGGCAGAACGATGCAGTCATGCACAGTAGAGACTGCCAGAATGATACAGTCATGAGCAGTAGAGACTGGAGGAAAGATGCAATCATGCTCAGTAAAGACTGCCAGAATGATGCAGTCATGAGCAGTAGAGACTGGTGGAATGATGCAGTCATGCGCAGTAGAGACTGGCGGAACGATGCAGTCATGCGCAGTAGAGACTGGTGGAACGATGCAGTCATGCGCAGTAGAGACTGGCGGAACGATGCAGTCATGTGTAGTAGAGACTGGCAGAACGATGCAGTCATGCGCAGTAGAGACTGGAGGAATGATGCAGTCATGCACAGTAGAGACTGGAGGAATGATGCAGTCATGCGCAGTAGAGACTGGAGGAATGATGCAGTCATGCGCAGTAGAGACTGGCGGAACGATGCAGTCATGCGCAGTAGAGACTGGCGGAACGATGCAGTCATGCGCAGTAGAGATTGGAGGAACGATGCAGTCATGAGCAGTAGAGATTGGAGGAACGATGCAGTCATGCACAGTAGAGACTGGTGGAACGATGCAGTCATGAGCAGTAGAGACTGGCGGAACGATGCAGTCATGCGCAGTAGAGACTGGCGGAACGATACAGTCATGCGCAGTAGAGACTGGTGGAACGATGCAGTTATGCGCAGTAGAGACTGGTGGAATGATGCAGTCATGCGCAGTAGAGACTGGTGGAATGATGCAGTCATGCACAGTAGAGACTGGAGGAATGATGCAGTCATGCGCAGTAGAGACTGGTGGAATGATGCAGTCATGCACAGTAGAGACTGGAGGAACGATGCAGTCATGCACAGTAGAGACTGGAGGAACGATGCAGTCATGCGCACTAGAGACTGGTGGAACGATGCAGTCATGCACAGTAGAGACTGGTGTAATGATGCAGTCATGTGTAGTAGAGACTGGCAGAACGATGCAGTCATGCGCAGTAGAGACTGGAGGAATGATGCAGTCATGCGCAGTAGAGACTGGCGGAACGATGTAGTAATGCACAGTAGAGACTGGAGGAATGATGTAGTAATGCACAGTAGAGACTGCCGGAGCGATGCAGTCATGTGCAGTAGAGACTGGCAGAACGATGCAGTCATGCGCAGTAGAGACTGGTGGAATGATGCAGTCATGTGCAGTAGAGACTGGCAGAACGATGCAGTCATGCGCAGTAGAGACTGGCAGAACGATGCAGTCATGTGCAGTAGAGACTGGCGGAACGATGTAGTAATGCACAGTAGAGACTGGAGGAATGATGTAGTCATGCGCAGTAGAGACTGCCGGAACGATGCAGTCATGCGCAGTAGAGACTGCCGGAACGATGCAGTCATGCGCAGTAGAGACTGGGAGAACGATGCAGTCATGCGCAGTAGAGACTGGCGGAAAAATGCAGTCATGCGCAGTAGAGACTGGAGGAACGATGCAGTCATGCGCAGTACAGACTGGCAGAATGATGCAGTCATGCGCAGTAGAGACTGCCGGAACGATGCAGGCATGCGCAGTAGAGACTGCCAGAATGATGCAGTCATGCGCAGTAGAGACTGCCGTAACAATGCAGTCATGCGCAGTAGAGACTGGAGGAACGATGCAGTCATGCACAGTAGAGACTGGTGGAATGATGCAGTCATGCGCAGTAGAGACTGGCGGAACGATGCAGTCATGCGCAGTAGAGACTGGTGGAATGATGCAGTCGTGCGGAGTAAAGACTGGCGGAACGATGCAGTCATGCGCAGTAGAGACTGCCAGAACGGTGCAGTCATGCGCAATAGAGACTGGAGGAACAATGCAGTCATGCACAATAGAGACTGCCGGAACGATGCAGTCATGCGCAGTAGAGACTGGTGGAATGATGCAGTGATGCGCAGTATAGACTGCCGGAACAATGCAGTCATGCGCAGTAGAGACTAGTGGAACAATGCAGTCATGCACAGTAGAGACTGGTGGAACGATGCAGTCATGCGCAGTAGAGACTGGAGGAACGATGCAGTCATGCGCAGTAGAGACTGGAGGAATGATGCAGTCATGCGCAGTAGAGACTGCCAGAATGATGCAGTCATGCGCAGTAGAGACTGCCGGAACGATGCAGTAATGCGCAGTAGACACTGGCGGAACAATGAAGTAATGCGCAGTAGAGACTGGAGGAACAATGCAGTCATGCGCAGTAAAGACTGGAGGAACGATGCAGTCATGCGCAGTAAAGACTGCCAGAACGATGCAGTCATGCACAGTAAAGACTGACAGAACGATGCAGTCATTGTGCAGCAGAGACTAGAGGAATGATGCAGTCATGCGCAGTAGAGACTGGAGGAACGATGCAGTCATGCGCAGTAGAGACTGGTGGAATGATGCAGTCATGCACAGTAGAGACTGGCGGAACAATGCAGTCATGCACAGTAGAGAGTGGTGGAACGATGCAGTCATGCGCAGTAAAGACTGGTGGAACGATGCAGTCATGCGCAGTAGAGACTGGTGGAACGATGCAGTCATGCGCAGTAGAGACTGGTGGAATGATGCAGTCATGAGCAGTAGAGACTGGTGGAACGATTCAGTCATGCGCAGTAGAGACTGAAGGAACAATGCAGTCATGCGCAGTAGAGACTGGTGGAATGATGCAGTTATGTGCAGTAGAGACTGGAGGAATGATGCAGTCATGCACAGTAGAGACTGGAGGAACGATGCAGTCATGCGCAGTAGAGACTGGAGGAACGATACAGTCATGCACAGTACAGACTGGAGGAACGATGCAGTCATGCGCAGTAGAGACTGGAGGAACGATGCAGTCATGCGCAGTACAGACTGGCGGAACGATGCAGTAATGCGCAGAAAAGACTGGCGGAACGATGCAGTCATGCGCATTAAAGACTGGTGGAATGATGCACTCATGCACAGAAGAGACTGGAGGAACTATGCAGTCATGCGCAGTAGAGACTGGAGGAATGATGCAGTCATGCGCAGTAGAGACTGGCGGAACGATGTAGTAATGCACAGTAGAGACTGGAGGAATGATGTAGTAATGCACAGTAGAGACTGCCGGAGCGATGCAGTCATGTGCAGTAGAGACTGGCAGAACGATGCAGTCATGCGCAGTAGAGACTGGTGGAATGATGCAGTCATGTGCAGTAGAGACTGGCAGAACGATGCAGTCATGCGCAGTAGAGACTGGCAGAATGATGTAGTAATGCACAGTAGAGACTGGAGGAATGATGTAGTCATGCGCAGTAGAGACTGCCGGAACGATGCAGTCATGCGCAGTAGAGACTGCCGGAACGATGCAGTCATGCGCAGTAGAGACTGGGAGAACGATGCAGTCATGCGCAGTAGAGACTGGCGGAAAGATGCAGTCATGCGCAGTAGAGACTGGAGGAACGATGCAGTCATGCGCAGTACAGACTGGCAGAACGATGCAGTCATGCACAGTAGAGACTGCCAGAATGATGCAGTCATGAGCAGTAGAGACTGGAGGAAAGATGCAATCATGCTCAGTAAAGACTGCCAGAATGATGCAGTCATGAGCAGTAGAGACTGGTGGAATGATGCAGTCATGCGCAGTAGAGACTGGCGGAACGATGCAGTCATGCGCAGTAGAGACTGGTGGAACGATGCAGTCATGCGCAGTAGAGACTGGCGGAACGATGCAGTCATGTGTAGTAGAGACTGGCAGAACGATGCAGTCATGCGCAGTAGAGACTGGAGGAATGATGCAGTCATGCACAGTAGAGACTGGAGGAATGATGCAGTCATGCGCAGTAGAGACTGGAGGAATGATGCAGTCATGCGCAGTAGAGACTGGCGGAACGATGCAGTCATGCGCAGTAGAGACTGGCGGAACGATGCAGTCATGCGCAGTAGAGATTGGAGGAACGATGCAGTCATGCGCAGTTGAGATTGGAGGAACGATGCAGTCATGCACAGTAGAGACTGGTGGAACGATGCAGTCATGAGCAGTAGAGACTGGCGGAACGATGCAGTCATGCGCAGTAGAGACTGGCGGAACGATGCAGTCATGCGCAGTAGAGACTGGTGGAACGATGCAGTTATGCGCAGTAGAGACTGGTGGAATGATGCAGTCATGCGCAGTAGAGACTGGTGGAATGATGCAGTCATGCACAGTAGAGACTGGAGGAATGATGCAGTCATGCGCAGTAGAGACTGGTGGAATGATGCAGTCATGCACAGTAGAGACTGGAGGAACGATGCAGTCATGCACAGTAGAGACTGGAGGAACGATGCAGTCATGCGCACTAGAGACTGGTGGAACGATGCAGTCATGCACAGTAGAGACTGGTGTAATGATGCAGTCATGTGTAGTAGAGACTGGCAGAACGATGCAGTCATGCGCAGTAGAGACTGGAGGAATGATGCAGTCATGCGCAGTAGAGACTGGCGGAACGATGTAGTAATGCACAGTAGAGACTGGAGGAATGATGTAGTAATGCACAGTAGAGACTGCCGGAGCGATGCAGTCATGTGCAGTAGAGACTGGCAGAACGATGCAGTCATGCGCAGTAGAGACTGGTGGAATGATGCAGTCATGTGCAGTAGAGACTGGCAGAACGATGCAGTCATGCGCAGTAGAGACTGGCAGAACTATGCAGTCATGTGCAGTAGAGACTGGCGGAACGATGTAGTAATGCACAGTAGAGACTGGAGGAATGATGTAGTCATGCGCAGTAGAGACTGCCGGAACGATGCAGTCATGCGCAGTAGAGACTGCCGGAACGATGCAGTCATGCGCAGTAGAGACTGGGAGAACGATGCAGTCATGCGCAGTAGAGACTGGCGGAAAGATGCAGTCATGCGCAGTAGAGACTGGAGGAACGATGCAGTCATGCGCAGTACAGACTGGCAGAATGATGCAGTCATGCGCAGTAGAGACTGCCGGAACGATGCAGGCATGCGCAGTAGAGACTGCCAGAATGATGCAGTCATGCGCAGTAGAGACTGCCGGAACGATGCAGTCATGCGCAGTAGAGACTGGAGGAACGATGCAGTCATGCACAGTAGAGACTGGTGGAATGATGCAGTCATGCGCAGTAGAGACTGGCGGAACGATGCAGTCATGCGCAGTAGAGACTGGTGGAATGATGCAGTCGTGCAGAGGAAAGACTGGCGGAACGATGCAGTCATGCGCAGTAGAGACTGCCAGAACGGTGCAGTCATGCGCAATAGAGACTGGAGGAACAATGCAGTCATGCACAGTAGAGACTGCCGGAACGATGCAGTCATGCGCAGTAGAGACTGGTGGAATGATGCAGTGATGCGCAGTATAGACTGCCGGAACAATGCAGTCATGCGCAGTAGAGACTAGTGGAACAATGCAGTCATGCACAGTAGAGACTGGTGGAACGATGCAGTCATGCGCAGTAGAGACTGGAGGAACGATGCAGTCATGCGCAGTAGAGACTGGAGGAATGATGCAGTCATGCGCAGTAGAGGCTGCCAGAATTATGCAGTCATGTGCAGTAGAGACTGGCGGAACGATGCAGTCATGTGCAGTAGAGACTGCCAGAATGATGCAGTCATGCGCAGTAGAGACTGCCGGAACGATGCAGTAATGCGCAGTAGACACTGGCGGAACAATGAAGTAATGCGCAGTAGAGACTGGAGGAACAATGCAGTCATGCGCAGTAAAGACTGGAGGAACGATGCAGTCATGCGCAGTAAAGACTGCCAGAACGATGCAGTCATGCACAGTAAAGACTGCCAGAACGATGCAGTCATTGTGCAGCAGAGACTGGAGGAATGATGCAGTCATGTGCAGTAGAGACTGGAGGAACGATGCAGTCATGCGCAGTAGAGACTGGTGGAATGATGCAGTCATGCACAGTAGAGACTGGCGGAACAATGCAGTCATGCACAGTAGAGACTGGTGGAACGATGCAGTCATGCGCAGTAAAGACTGGTGGAACGATGCAGTCATGCGCAGTAGAGACTGGTGGAACGATGCAGTCATGCGCAGTAGAGACTGGTGGAATGATGCAGTCATGAGCAGTAGAGACTGGTGGAACGATGCAGTCATGCGCAGTAGAGACTGAAGGAACAATGCAGTCATGCGCAGTAGAGACTGGTGGAATGATGCAGTTATGTGCAGTAGAGACTGGAGGAACGATGCAGTCATGCGCAGTAGAGACTGGAGGAACGATACAGTCATGCACAGTACAGACTGGAGGAACGATGCAGTCATGCGCAGTAGAGACTGGAGGAACGATGCAGTCATGCGCAGTACAGACTGGCGGAACGATGCAGTAATGCGCAGAAAAGACTGGCGGAACGATGCAGTCATGCGCATTAAAGACTGGTGGAATGATGCACTCATGCACAGTAGAGACTGGAGGAACTATGCAGTCATGCGCAGTAGAGACTGGAGGAATGATGCAGTCATGCACAGTAGAGACTGGAGGAACGATGCAGTCATGCGCAGTAGAGACTGCCAGAACGATGCAGTCATGCACAGTAGAGACTGGAGGAACGATGCAGTCATGCACAGTAGAGACTGGAGGAACGATGCAGTCATGCGCAGTAGCGACTGCCAGAACGATGCAGTCATGCACAGTAGAGACTGGAGGAACGATGCAGTCATGTGCAGTAGAGACTGTCATAACGATGCAGCCATGCACAGTAGAGACTGTCGGAACAATGCAGTCATGCGCAGAAGAGACTGCCAGAATGATGCACTCATGAGCAGTAGAGACTGGAGGAAAGATGCAATCATGCTCAGTAAAGACTGCCAGAATGATGCAGTCATGCGCAGTAGAGACTGGAGGAACGATGCAGTCATGTGCAGTAGAGACTGGAGGAACGATGCAGTCATGCGCAATAGCGACTGCCAGAACGATGCAGTCATGGACAGTAGAGACTGGAGGAAAGATGCAATCATGCGCAGTAAAGACTACCAGAACGATGCAGACATGTGCAGTAGAGACTTGTGGAACGATGCAGTCATGTGTAGTAGAGACTGGTGGAACGATGTAGTCATGTGCAGTAAAGACTGCCAGAACGATGCAGTCATGGACAGTAGAGACTGGTAGAATGATGCAGTCATGTGCAGTAGAGACTGGCGGAACGATGTAGTCATGCGCAGTAGAGACTGGTAGAATGATGCAGTCATGCGCAGTAAAGACTACCAGAACGATGCAGTCATGCACAGTAGAGACTGGTAGAATGATGCAGTCATGCGCAGTAAAGACTACCAGAACGATGCAGTCATGCACAGTAGAGACTGGTGGAACGATGCAGTCATGCGCAGTAGAGACTGGTAGAAAGATGCAGTCATGCGCAGTAAAGACTACCAGAACGATGCAGTCATGCACAGTAGAGACTGGTGGAACGATGCAGTCATGCGCAGTAGAGACTGGTAGAATGATGCAGTCATGCACAGTAGAGTCTGGAGGAATGATGCAGTCATGTGTAGTAGAGACTGGTGGAACGATGCAGTCATGTGCAGTACAGACGGGTAGAATGATGCAGTCATGCACAGTAGAGACTGGTGGAATGATGTAGTCATGTGCAGTAGAGACTGGTAGAATGATGCAGTCATGCGCAGTAGAGACTGGCGGAACGATGTAGTCATGCGCAGTAGAGACTGGTAGAATGATGCAGTCATGCGCAGTAGAGACTGGCGGAACGATGTAGTCATGCGCAGTAGAGACTGGCAGAATGATGCAGTCATGCGCAGTAGAGACTGGAGGAACGATGCAGTCATGTGCAGTAGAGACTGCCAGAATGATGAAGTCATGAACAGTAGAGACTGGAGGAAAGATGCAATCATGCGCAGTAAAAACTACCAGAACGATGCAGTCATGTGCAGTAGAGACTGGCGGAACGATGCAGTCATGTGCAGTAGAGACTGCCAGAATGATGCAGTCATGCGCAGTAGAGACTGCCGGAACGATGCAGTAATGCGCAGTAGACACTGACGGAACAATGAAGTAATGCGCAGTAGAGACTGGAGGAACAATGCAGTCATGCGCAGTAAAGACTGCCAGAACGATGCAGTCATGCGCAGTAAAGACTGCCAGAACGATGCAGTCATTGTGCAGTAGAGACTGGAGGAATGATGCAGTCATGTGCAGTAAAGACTGGAGGAATGATGCAGTCATGCACAGTAGAGACTGGAGGAATGATGCAGTCATGCGCAGTAGCGACTGGAGGAATAATGCAGTCATGCGCAGTAGCGACTGCCAGAACGATGCAGTCATGCACATTAGAGACTGAAGGAACGATGCAGTCATGCGCAGTAGAGACTGCCATAACGGTGCAGCCATGCGCAGTAGAGACTGCCATAACGGTGCAGCCATGCGCAGTAGAGACTGGCGGAACAATGCAGTCATGTGCAGTAGAGACTGGTGGAACGATGCAGTCATGCGCAGTAGAGACTGAAGGAACAATGCAGTCATGCGCAGTAAAGACTGGTGGAACGATGCAGTCATGTGCAGTAGAGACTGAAGGAACAATGCAGTCATGCGCAGTAAAGAATGGTGGAACAATGCAGTCATGCGCAGTAAAGACTGGTGGAACGATGCAGTCATGCGCAGTAGAGACTGAAGGAACAATGCAGTCATGTGCAGTAGAGACTGGTGGAACGATGCAGTCATGTGCAGTAAAGACTGGTGGAACGATGCAGTCATGCGCAGTAGACACTGGAGGAACGATGCAGTCATGCACAGTAGAGACTGGAGGAACAATGCAGTCATGCACAGTAGAGACTGGAGGAACGATGCAGTCATGTGCAGTAGAGACTGGAGGAACGATGCAGTCATGCGCAGTACAGACTGGCGGAACGATGCAGTAATGCGCAGTAAAGACTGGTGGAACGATGCAGTCATGCGCACTAGAGACTGGAGGAACGATGCAGTCATGCGCAGTAGCGACTGCCAGAACGATGCAGTCATGCGCAGTACAGACTGGCGAAACGATGCAGTCATGCGCAGTAAAGACTGGTGGAATGATGCACTCATGCACAGTAGAGACTGGAGGAATGATGCAGTCATGCACAGTAGAGACTGGAGAAAAGATGCAGTCATGAGCAGTAGAGACTGCCAGAACGATGCAGTCATGCGCAGAAGAGACTGGAGGAACGATGCAGTCATGCGTAGAAGAGACTGGAGGAACGATGCAGTCATGCACAGTAGAGACTGTCGGAACAATGCAGTCATGCGCAGAAGAGACTGCCAGAATGGTGCAGTCATGAACAGTAGAGACTGGAGGAAAGATGCAATCATGCTCAGTAAAGACTGCCAGAACGATGCAGTCATGCGCAGTAGAGACTGGAGGAATGATGCAGTCATGCGCAGTAGAGACTGCCAGAACGATGCAGTCATGCACAGTAGAGACTGGAGGAACGATGCAGTCATGCGTAGAAGAGACTGGAGGAACGATGCAGTCATGCACAGTAGAGACTGTCGGAACAATGCAGTCATGCGCAGAAGAGACTGCCAGAATGATGCAGTCATGCACAGTAGAGACTGGAGGAATGATGCAGTCATGCGCAGTAGCGACTGCCAGAACGATGCAGTCATGTGCAGTAGCGACTGCCAGAATGATGCAGTCATGCACAGTAGAGACTGGAGGAATGATGCAGTCATGTGCAGTAGAGACTGGTAGAACGATGTAGTCATGTGCAGTAGAGACTGGTAGAATGATACAGTCATGCACAGTAGAGTCTGGTAGAATGATGCAGTCATGCACAGTAGAGACTGGTAGAATGATGCAGTCATGCACAGTAGAGTCTGGAGGAATGATGCAGTCATGTGTAGTAGAGACTGGTGGAACAATGTAGTCATGCGCAGTAGAGACTGGTAGAACGATGTAGTCATGTGCAGTAAAGACTACCAGAACGATGCAGTCATGCGCAGTAGAGACTGGTAGAATGATGCAGTCATGCACAGTAGAGTCTGGAGGAATGATGCAGTCATGCGCAGTAGAGACTGAAGGAACAATGCAGTCATGTGTAGTAGAGACTGGTGGAACGATGTAGTCATGCGCTGTAGAGACTGGTAGAATGATGCAGTCATGCGCAGTAGAGACTGGTGGAACGATGTAGTCATGCGCAGTAGAGACTGGTAGAATGATGCAGTCATGCGCAGTAGAGACTGGCGGAACGATGTAGTCATGCGCAGTAGAGACTGGTAGAACGATGCAGTCATGCGCAGTAGAGACTGGCGGAACGATGTAGTCATGCGCAGTAGAGACTGGTAGAATGATGCAGTCATGCGCAGTAGAGACTGGCGGAACGATGTAGTCATGTGCAGTAGAGACTGGTAGAATGATGCAGTCATGCGCAGTAGAGACTGGCGGAACGATGCAGTCATGCGCAGTAGAGACTGGTAGAACGATGCAGTCATGCGCAGTAGAGACTGGCGGAACGATGTAGTCATGCGCAGTAGAGACTGGTGGAACGATGCAGTCATGCGCAGTAGAGACTGGTGGAATGATGCAGTCATGCGCAGTAGAGACTGGTGGAATGATGCAGTCATGCGCAGTAGAGACTGGCGGAACGATGTAGTCATGCGCAGTAGAGACTGGTAGAATGATGCAGTCATGTGCAGTAGAGACTGGCGGAACGATGTAGTCATGCGCAGTAGAGACTGGTAGAATGATGCAGTCATGCACAGTAGAGACTGGTGGAATGATGCAGTCATGCGCAGTAGAGACTGGTGGAATGATGCAGTCATGCGCAGTAGAGACTGGAGGAATGATGCAGTCATGTGCAGTAGAGACTGGTAGAATGATGCAGTCATGCGCAGTAGAGACTGGCGGAACGATGTAGTCATGCGCAGTAGAGACTGGTAGAACGATGCAGTCATGCTCAGTAGAGACTGGTGGAATGATGCAGTCATGCGCAGTAGAGACTGGTGGAATGATGCAGTCATGCACAGTAGAGACTGGAGGAATGATGCAGTCATGTGCAGTAGAGACTGGTAGAATGATGCAGTCATGCACAGTAGAGACTGGCGGAACGATGTAGTCATGCGCAGTAGAGACTGGTAGAATGATGCAGTCATGTGCAGTAGAGACTGGCGGAACGATGTAGTCATGCGCAGTAGAGACTGGTAGAATGATGCAGTCATGCGCAGTAGAGACTGGCGGAACGATGTAGTCATGTGCAGTAGAGACTGGTAGAATGATGCAGTCATGTGCAGTAGAGACTGAAGGAACAATGCAGTCATGTGCAGTAGAGACTGGTGGAATGATGCAGTCATGTGCAGTAGAGACTTTTGGAATGATGCAGTCATGCGCAGTAGAGACTGGTAGAATGATGCAGTCATGTGCAGTAGAGACTGGTAGAATGATGCAGTCATGCTCAGTAGTCATGCACAGTAGAGACTACAGTCACGTTCGGGCAGCAACAGAGGACACTGGGTGGCACTTTGGCTCATGTACACAGGCCTTCAATACTAGTATATTATAAAGCTAGTCATTACCTGCTTAATTATTGCAGGGCGACTTTATAGAGGATGAAAGTGACTCTTTAAAGCCACAATAGGACGTTTCCAATAATCCAAAAGACTACATGATCGAATACATTCTGTAAATGGAGGCTGTTGTCCAACAGAAAGAGGCCCTAGTGAACGCTTTATTACACAGTTATCCCTGACCTTTGTACAAGCAGCAAGCTGGGATTCTGTAATTAGTTCCTTGTATGAAAAAACCCATGGGAAAGTAGCTAACGTTGTAACATGGGGCTGAAAAAAGACATGTGTCCATCAAGTTCAGCACATGCTAGATCAGCCCTGTTGATCCAGAGGAGGCAGAAGAATAAATAAACCCATTTAATCCATTTCCAATTTAGCCCCAAGTGGGTAAAAAAATTCCTTCTTGACTCCAAATGGCCGTCAGATATTTCCCTGGACCAACAACCTATCTCCATTGAAGCCAACTGTCATCATTCTCAATATTGGTATATGCTTTTCAGAAAGCAGTTATAGTATCTGCAAGTTCAGTTCCCGACTTAAAGAATTCTTTTTTTTTTACTGTAAAAATTCCCTACCTTTGTTTTAGTCAAAAGCACCTTTCCTCTAGTCTTAATGAATGACTCTTTGCTTAAATAATTAATTGGATAGTTCTTTGTATTGACCCTGAATGTATGTGTAAATGGTAATCATATCACCCCTTAGACGTCTCTTCTATATATAAGTACCATACTCATATAATCCTATACATTGGTTGTATAAGGGAACATTATCATTGGTTGTGTATAGGGATGATTATTAGGGATAGTATAAGTACCATACTCACATAATCCTACACATTGGTTGTATAAGGGAACATTATCATTGGTTGTGTATAGGGATGATTATTAGGGATAGTATAAGTACCATACTCATATAATCCTATACATTGGTTGTATAAGGGAACATTATCATTGGTTGTGTATAGGGATGATTATTAGGGATTGTATAAGTACCATACTCATATAATCCTATACATTGGTTGTATAAGGGAACATTATCATTGGTTGTGTATAGGGATGATTATTAGGGATAGTATAAGTACCATACTCACATAATCCTACACATTGGTTGTATAAGGGAACATTATCATTGGTTGTGTATAGGGATGATTATTAGGGATAGTATAAGTACCATACTCACATAATCCTACACATTGGTTGTATAAGGGAACATTATCATTGGTTGTGTAAAGGGATGATTATTAGGGATAGTATAAGTACCATACTCATATAATCCTATACATTGGTTGTATAAGGGAACATTATCATTGGTTGTGTATAGGGATGATTATTAGGGATAGTATAAGTACCATACTCATATAATCCTATACATTGGTTGTATAAGGGAACATTATCATTGGTTGTGTATAGGGATGATTATTAGGGATAGTATAAGTACTATACTCATATAATCCTATACACTGGTTGTATAAGGGAACATTATCATTGGTTGTGTATAGGGATGATTATTAGGGATAGTATAAGTACCATACTCATATAATCCTATACATTGGTTGTATAAGGGAACATTATCATTGGTTGTGTATAGGGATGATTATTAGGGATAGTATAAGTACTATACTCATATAATCCTATACATTGGTTGTATAAGGGAACATTATCATTGGTTGTGTATAGGGATGATTATTAGGGATAGTATAAGTACCATACTCATATAATCCTATACATTGGTTGTATAAGGGAACATTATCATTGGTTGTGTATAGGGATGATTATTAGGGATAGTATAAGTACCATACTCACATAATCCTACACATTGGTTGTATAAGGGAACATTATCATTGGTTGTGTATAGGGATGATTATTAGGGATAGTATAAGTACCATACTCACATAATCCTATACATTGGTTGTATAAGGGAACATTATCATTGGTTGTGTATAGGGATGATTATTAGGGATAGTATAAGTACCATACTCACATAATCCTACACATTGGTTGTATAAGGGAACATTATCATTGGTTGTGTATAGGGATGATTATTAGGGATAGTATAAGTACCATACTCATATAATCCTATACATTGGTTGTATAAGGGAACATTATCATTGGTTGTGTATAGGGATGATTATTAGGGATAGTATAAGTACTATACTCACATAATCCTATACATTGGTTGTATAAGGGAACATTATCATTGGTTGTGTATAGGGATGATTATTAGGGATAGTATAAGTACCATACTCATATAATCCTATACATTGGTTGTATAAGGGAACATTATCATTGGTTGTGTATAGGGATGATTATTAGGGATAGTATAAGTACCATACTCACATAATCCTACACATTGGTTGTATAAGGGAACATTATCATTGGTTGTGTATAGGGATGATTATTAGGGATAGTATAAGTACCATACTCACATAATCCTATACATTGGTTGTATAAGGGAACATTATCATTGGTTGTGTATAGGGATGATTATTAGGGATAGTATAAGTACCATACTCATAAAATCCTATACATTGGTTGTATAAGGGAACATTATCATTGGTTGTGTATAGGGATGATTATTAGGGATAGTATAAGTACCATACTCATATAATCCTATACATTGGTTGTATAAGGGAACATTATCCTTGGTTGTGTATAGGGATGATTATTAGGGATAGTATAAGTACCATACTCATATAATCCTATACATTGTTTGTATAAGGGAACATTATCATTGGTTGTGTATAGGGATGATTATTAGGGATTGTATAAGTACAATACTCATATAATCCTATACATTGGTTGTATAAGGGAACATTATCATTTGTTGTGTATAGGGATGATTATTAGGGATAGTATAAGTACCATACTCATATAATCCTATACATTGGTTGTATAAGGGAACATTATCATTGGTTGTGTATAGGGATGATTATTAGGGATAGTATAAGTACCATACTCACATAATCCTACACATTGGTTGTATAAGGGAACATTATCATTGGTTGTGTATAGGGATGATTATTAGGGATAGTATAAGTACTATACTCATATAATCCTATACATTGGTTCTATAAGGGAACATTATCATTGGTTGTGTATAGGGATGATTATTAGGGATTGTATAAGTACCATACTCATATAATCCTATACATTGGTTGTATAAGGGAACATTATCATTGGTTGTGTATAGGGATGATTATTAGGGATAGTATAAGTACTATACTCATATAATCCTATACATTGGTTGTATAAGGGAACATTATCATTGGTTGTGTATAGGGATGATTATTAGGGATAGTATAAGTACCATACTCATATAATCCTATACATTGGTTGTATAAGGGAACATTATCATTGGTTGTGTATAGGGATGATTATTAGGGATAGTATAAGTACTATACTCATATAATCCTATACATTGGTTGTATAAGGGAACATTATCATTGGTTGTGTATAGGGATGATTATTAGGGATTGTATAAGTACCATACTCATATAATCCTATACATTGGTTGTATAAGGGAACATTATCATTGGTTGTGTATAGGGATGATTATTAGGGATAGTATAAGTACTATACTCATATAATCCTATACATTGGTTGTATAAGGGAACATTATCATTGGTTGTATAAGGGAACATTATCAGGGAATATATAAGTACCATACTCATATAATCCTATACATTGGTTGTATAAGGGAACATTATCATTGGTTGTGTATAGGGATGATTATTAGGGATAGTATAAGTACCATACTCATATAATCCTATACATTGGTTGTATAAGGGAACATTATCATTGGTTGTGTATAGGGATGATTATTAGGGATAGTATAAGTACTATACTCATATAATCCTATACATTGGTTGTATAAGGGAACATTATCATTGGTTGTGTATAGGGATGATTATTAGGGATTGTATAAGTACCATACTCATATAATCCTATACATTGGTTGTATAAGGGAACATTATCATTTGTTGTGTATAGGGATGATTATTAGGGATAGTATAAGTACTATACTCATATAATCCTACACATTGGTTGTATAAGGGAACATTATCATTGGTTGTGTATAGGGATGATTATTAGGGATAGTATAAGTACTATACTCATATAATCCTACACATTGGTTGTATAAGGGAACATTATCATTGGTTGTGTATAGGGATGATTATTAGGGATTGTATAAGTACCATACTCACATAATCCTACACATTGGTTGTATAAGGGAACATTATCATTGGTTGTGTATAGGGATGATTATTAGGGATTGTATAAGTACCATACTCACATAATCCTACACATTGGTTGTATATAGGGATGATTATTAGGGATAGTATAAGTACCATACTCACATAATCCTACACATTGGTTGTATAAGGGAACATTATCATTGGTTGTGTATAGGGATGATTATTAGGGATAGTATAAGTACCATACTCACATAATCCTACACATTGGTTGTATAAGGGAACATTATCATTGGTTGTGTATAGGGATGATTATTAGGGATAGTATAAGTACTATACTCACATAATCCTACACATTGGTTGTATATAGGGATGATTATTAGGGATAGTATAAGTACCATACTCACATAATCCTACACATTGGTTGTATAAGGGAACATTATCATTGGTTGTGTAAAGGAATGATTATTAGGGATAGTATAAGTACCATACTCACATAATCCTACACATTGGTTGTATAAGGGAACATTATCATTGGTTGTGTATAGGGATGATTATTAGGGATTGTATAAGTACCATACTCACATAATCCTACACATTGGTTGTATAAGGGAACATTATCATTGGTTGTGTATAGGGATGATTATTAGGGATAGTATAAGTACTATACTCACATAATCCTATACATTGGTTGTATAAGGGAACATTATCATTGGTTGTGTATAGGGATGATTATTAGGGATAGTATAAGTACCATACTCACATAATCCTACACATTGGTTGTGTATAGGGATGATTATTAGGGATTGTATAAGTACCATACTCACATAATCCTACACATTGGTTGTATAAGGGAACATTATCATTGGTTGTGTATAGGGATGATTATTAGGGATAGTATAAGTACCATACTCACATAATCCTATACATTGGTTGTATAAGGGAACATTATCATTGGTTGTGTATAGGGATGATTATTAGGGATAGTATAAGTACTATACTCATATAATCCTATACATTGGTTGTATAAGGGAACATTATCATTGGTTGTGTATAGGGATGATTATTAGGGATAGTATAAGTACCATACTCACATAATCCTGCACATTGGTTGTATAAGGGAACATTATCATTGGTTGTGTATAGGGATGATTATTAGGGATTGTATAAGTACCATACTCACATAATCCTACACATTGGTTGTATAAGGGAACATTATCATTGGTTGTGTATAGGGATGATTATTAAGGATAGTATAAGTACCATACTCACATAATCCTACACATTGGTTGTATAAGGGAACATTATCATTGGTTGTGTATAGGGATGATTATTAGGGATAGTATAAGTACTATACTCACATAATCCTATACATTGGTTGTATAAGGGAACATTATCATTGGTTGTGTATAGGGATGATTATTAGGGATAGTATAAGTACCATACTCACATAATCCTACACATTGGTTGTGTATAGGGATGATTATTAGGGATTGTATAAGTACCATACTCACATAATCCTACACATTGGTTGTATAAGGGAACATTATCATTGGTTGTGTATAGGGATGATTATTAGGGATAGTATAAGTACCATACTCACATAATCCTATACATTGGTTGTATAAGGGAACATTATCATTGGTTGTGTATCGGGATGATTATTAGGGATAGTATAAGTACTATACTCATATAATCCTATACATTGGTTGTATAAGGGAACATTATCATTGGTTGTGTATAGGGATGATTATTAGGGATTTTATAAGTACCATACTCACATAATCCTATACATTGGTTGTGTATAGGGATGATTATTAGGGATTGTATAAGTACCATACTCACATAATCCTACACATTGGTTGTATAAGGGAACATTATCATTGGTTGTGTATAGGGATGATTATTAGGGATAGTATAAGTACTATACTCATATAATCCTACACATTGGTTGTATAAGGGAACATTATCATTGGTTGTGTATAGGGATGATTATTAGGGATTGTATAAGTACCATACTCACATAATCCTACACATTGGTTGTATAAGGGAACATTATCGTTGGTTGTGTATAGGGATGATTATTAGGGATAGTATAAGTACCATACTCACATAATCCTACACATTGGTTGTATAAGGGAACATTATCATTGGTTGTGTATAGGGATGATTATTAGGGATAGTATAAGTACTATACTCACATAATCCTACACATTGGTTGTATAAGGGAACATTATCATTGGTTGTGTATAGGGATGATTATTAGGGATTGTATAAGTACCATACTCACATAATCCTATACATTGGTTGTGTATAGGGATGATTATTAGGGATAGTATAAGTACCATACTCACATAATCCTACACATTGGTTGTATAAGGGAACATTATCATTGGTTGTGTATAGGGATGATTATTAGGGATAGTATAAGTACTATACTCACATAATCCTACACATTGGTTGTATAAGGGAACATTATCATTGGTTGTGTATAGGGATGATTATTAGGGATTGTATAAGTACCATACTCACATAATCCTATACATTGGTTGTGTATAGGGATGATTATTAGGGATAGTATAAGTACCATACTCACATAATCCTACACATTGGTTGTATAAGGGAACATTATCATTGGTTGTGTATAGGGATGATTATTAGGGATAGTATAAGTACTATACTCACATAATCCTACACATTGGTTGTATAAGGGAACATTATCATTGGTTGTGTATAGGGATGATTATTAGGGATTGTATAAGTACCATACTCACATAATCCTACACATTGGTTGTATAAGGGAACATTATCATTGGTTGTGTATAGGGATGATTATTAGGGATTGTATAAGTACCATACTCACATAATCCAACACATTGGTTGTATATAGGGATGATTATTAGGGATAGTATAAGTACCATACTCACATAATCCTACACATTGGTTGTATAAGGGAACATTATCATTGGTTGTGTATAGGGATGATTATTAGGGATTGTATAAGTACCATACTCACATAATCCTACACATTGGTTGTATAAGGGAACATTATCATTGGTTGTGTATAGGGATGATTATTAGGGATAGTATAAGTACTATACTCACATAATCCTATACATTGGTTGTATAAGGGAACATTATCATTGGTTGTGTATAGGGATGATTATTAGGGATTGTATAAGTACCATACTCATATAATCCTATACATTGGTTGTATAAGGGAACATTATCATTGGTTGTGTATAGGGATGATTATTAGGGATTGTATAAGTACCATACTCACATAATCCTACACATTGGTTGTATAAGGGAACATTATCATTGGTTGTGTATAGGGATGATTATTAGGGATAGTATAAGTACCATACTCACATAATCCTACACATTGGTTGTATAAGGGAACATTATCATTGGTTGTGTATAGGGATGATTATTAGGGATAGTATAAGTACCATACTCACATAATCCTATACATTGGTTGTATAAGGGAACATTATCATTGGTTGTGTATAGGGATGATTATTAGGGATAGTATAAGTACTATACTCATATAATCCTATACATTGGTTGTATAAGGGAACATTATCATTGGTTGTGTATAGGGATGATTATTAGGGATAGTATAAGTACCATACTCATATAATCCTATACATTGGTTGTATAAGGGAACATTATCATTGGTTGTGTATAGGGATGATTATTAGGGATAGTATAAGTACCATACTCACATAATCCTACACATTGGTTGTATAAGGGAACATTATCATTGGTTGTGTATAGGGATGATTATTAGGGATAGTATAAGTACCATACTCATATAATCCTATACAATGGTTGTATAAGGGAACATTATCATTGGTTGTGTATAGGGATGATTATTAGGGATAGTATAAGTACTATACTCATATAATCCTATACATTGGTTGTATAAGGGAACATTATCATTGGTTGTGTATAGGGATGATTATTAGGGATAGTATAAGTACCATACTCATATAATCCTATACATTGGTTGTATAAGGGAACATTATCATTGGTTGTGTATAGGGATGATTATTAGGGATAGTATAAGTACCATACTCACATAATCCTACACATTGGTTGTATAAGGGAACATTATCATTGGTTGTGTATAGGGATGATTATTAGGGATAGTATAAGTACCATACTCACATAATCCTATACATTGGTTGTATAAGGGAACATTATCATTGGTTGTGTATAGGGATGATTATTAGGGATTGTATAAGTACCATACTCACATAATCCTACACATTGGTTGTATAAGGGAACATTATCATTGGTTGTGTATAGGGATGATTATTAGGGATTGTATAAGTACCATACTCACATAATCCAACACATTGGTTGTATATAGGGATGATTATTAGGGATAGTATAAGTACCATACTCACATAATCCTACACATTGGTTGTATAAGGGAACATTATCATTGGTTGTGTATAGGGATGATTATTAGGGATTGTATAAGTACCATACTCACATAATCCTACACATTGGTTGTATAAGGGAACATTATCATTGGTTGTGTATAGGGATGATTATTAGGGATAGTATAAGTACTATACTCACATAATCCTATACATTGGTTGTATAAGGGAACATTATCATTGGTTGTGTATAGGGATGATTATTAGGGATTGTATAAGTACCATACTCATATAATCCTATACATTGGTTGTATAAGGGAACATTATCATTGGTTGTGTATAGGGATGATTATTAGGGATTGTATAAGTACCATACTCACATAATCCTACACATTGGTTGTATAAGGGAACATTATCATTGGTTGTGTATAGGGATGATTATTAGGGATAGTATAAGTACCATACTCACATAATCCTACACATTGGTTGTATAAGGGAACATTATCATTGGTTGTGTATAGGGATGATTATTAGGGATAGTATAAGTACCATACTCACATAATCCTATACATTGGTTGTATAAGGGAACATTATCATTGGTTGTGTATAGGGATGATTATTAGGGATAGTATAAGTACTATACTCATATAATCCTATACATTGGTTGTATAAGGGAACATTATCATTGGTTGTGTATAGGGATGATTATTAGGGATAGTATAAGTACCATACTCATATAATCCTATACATTGGTTGTATAAGGGAACATTATCATTGGTTGTGTATAGGGATGATTATTAGGGATAGTATAAGTACCATACTCACATAATCCTACACATTGGTTGTATAAGGGAACATTATCATTGGTTGTGTATAGGGATGATTATTAGGGATAGTATAAGTACCATACTCATATAATCCTATACAATGGTTGTATAAGGGAACATTATCATTGGTTGTGTATAGGGATGATTATTAGGGATAGTATAAGTACTATACTCATATAATCCTATACATTGGTTGTATAAGGGAACATTATCATTGGTTGTGTATAGGGATGATTATTAGGGATAGTATAAGTACCATACTCATATAATCCTATACATTGGTTGTATAAGGGAACATTATCATTGGTTGTGTATAGGGATGATTATTAGGGATAGTATAAGTACCATACTCACATAATCCTACACATTGGTTGTATAAGGGAACATTATCATTGGTTGTGTATAGGGATGATTATTAGGGATAGTATAAGTACCATACTCACATAATCCTATACATTGGTTGTATAAGGGAACATTATCATTGGTTGTGTATAGGGATGATTATTAGGGATAGTATAAGTACCATACTCATAAAATCCTATACATTGGTTGTATAAGGGAACATTATCATTGGTTGTGTATAGGGATGATTATTAGGGATAGTATAAGTACCATACTCATATAATCCTATACATTGGTTGTATAAGGGAACATTATCCTTGGTTGTGTATAGGGATGATTATTAGGGATAGTATAAGTACCATACTCATATAATCCTATACATTGTTTGTATAAGGGAACATTATCATTGGTTGTGTATAGGGATGATTATTAGGGATTGTATAAGTACCATACTCATATAATCCTATACATTGGTTGTATAAGGGAACATTATCATTTGTTGTGTATAGGGATGATTATTAGGGATAGTATAAGTACCATACTCATATAATCCTATACATTGGTTGTATAAGGGAACATTATCATTGGTTGTGTATAGGGATGATTATTAGGGATAGTATAAGTACCATACTCACATAATCCTACACATTGGTTGTATAAGGGAACATTATCATTGGTTGTGTATAGGGATGATTATTAGGGATAGTATAAGTACTATACTCATATAATCCTATACATTGGTTGTATAAGGGAACATTATCATTGGTTGTGTATAGGGATGATTATTAGGGATTGTATAAGTACCATACTCATATAATCCTATACATTGGTTGTATAAGGGAACATTATCATTGGTTGTGTATAGGGATGATTATTAGGGATAGTATAAGTACTATACTCATATAATCCTATACATTGGTTGTATAAGGGAACATTATCATTGGTTGTGTATAGGGATGATTATTAGGGATAGTATAAGTACCATACTCATATAATCCTATACATTGGTTGTATAAGGGAACATTATCATTGGTTGTGTATAGGGATGATTATTAGGGATAGTATAAGTACTATACTCATATAATCCTATACATTGGTTGTATAAGGGAACATTATCATTGGTTGTGTATAGGGATGATTATTAGGGATTGTATAAGTACCATACTCATATAATCCTATACATTGGTTGTATAAGGGAACATTATCATTGGTTGTGTATAGGGATGATTATTAGGGATAGTATAAGTACTATACTCATATAATCCTATACATTGGTTGTATAAGGGAACATTATCATTGGTTGTATAAGGGAACATTATCAGGGAATATATAAGTACCATACTCATATAATCCTATACATTGGTTGTATAAGGGAACATTATCATTGGTTGTGTATAGGGATGATTATTAGGGATAGTATAAGTACCATACTCATATAATCCTATACATTGGTTGTATAAGGGAACATTATCATTGGTTGTGTATAGGGATGATTATTAGGGATAGTATAAGTACTATACTCATATAATCCTATACATTGGTTGTATAAGGGAACATTATCATTGGTTGTGTATAGGGATGATTATTAGGGATTGTATAAGTACCATACTCATATAATCCTATACATTGGTTGTATAAGGGAACATTATCATTTGTTGTGTATAGGGATGATTATTAGGGATAGTATAAGTACTATACTCATATAATCCTACACATTGGTTGTATAAGGGAACATTATCATTGGTTGTGTATAGGGATGATTATTAGGGATAGTATAAGTACTATACTCATATAATCCTACACATTGGTTGTATAAGGGAACATTATCATTGGTTGTGTATAGGGATGATTATTAGGGATTGTATAAGTACCATACTCACATAATCCTACACATTGGTTGTATAAGGGAACATTATCATTGGTTGTGTATAGGGATGATTATTAGGGATTGTATAAGTACCATACTCACATAATCCTACACATTGGTTGTATATAGGGATGATTATTAGGGATAGTATAAGTACCATACTCACATAATCCTACACATTGGTTGTATAAGGGAACATTATCATTGGTTGTGTATAGGGATGATTATTAGGGATAGTATAAGTACCATACTCACATAATCCTACACATTGGTTGTATAAGGGAACATTATCATTGGTTGTGTATAGGGATGATTATTAGGGATAGTATAAGTACTATACTCACATAATCCTACACATTGGTTGTATATAGGGATGATTATTAGGGATAGTATAAGTACCATACTCACATAATCCTACACATTGGTTGTATAAGGGAACATTATCATTGGTTGTGTAAAGGAATGATTATTAGGGATAGTATAAGTACCATACTCACATAATCCTACACATTGGTTGTATAAGGGAACATTATCATTGGTTGTGTATAGGGATGATTATTAGGGATTGTATAAGTACCATACTCACATAATCCTACACATTGGTTGTATAAGGGAACATTATCATTGGTTGTGTATAGGGATGATTATTAGGGATAGTATAAGTACTATACTCACATAATCCTATACATTGGTTGTATAAGGGAACATTATCATTGGTTGTGTATAGGGATGATTATTAGGGATAGTATAAGTACCATACTCACATAATCCTACACATTGGTTGTGTATAGGGATGATTATTAGGGATTGTATAAGTACCATACTCTCATAATCCTACACATTGGTTGTATAAGGGAACATTATCATTGGTTGTGTATAGGGATGATTATTAGGGATAGTATAAGTACCATACTCACATAATCCTATACATTGGTTGTATATGGGAACATTATCATTGGTTGTGTATAGGGATGATTATTAGGGATAGTATAAGTACTATACTCATATAATCCTATACATTGGTTGTATAAGGGAACATTATCATTGGTTGTGTATAGGGATGATTATTAGGGATAGTATAAGTACCATACTCACATAATCCTGCACATTGGTTGTATAAGGGAACATTATCATTGGTTGTGTATAGGGATGATTATTAGGGATTGTATAAGTACCATACTCACATAATCCTACACATTGGTTGTATAAGGGAACATTATCATTGGTTGTGTATAGGGATGATTATTAAGGATAGTATAAGTACCATAGTGACATAATCCTACACATTGGTTGTATAAGGGAACATTATCATTGGTTGTGTATAGGGATGATTATTAGGGATAGTATAAGTACTATACTCACATAATCCTATACATTGGTTGTATAAGGGAACATTATCATTGGTTGTGTATAGGGATGATTATTAGGGATAGTATAAGTACCATACTCACATAATCCTACACATTGGTTGTGTATAGGGATGATTATTAGGGATTGTATAAGTACCATACTCACATAATCCTACACATTGGTTGTATAAGGGAACATTATCATTGGTTGTGTATAGGGATGATTATTAGGGATAGTATAAGTACCATACTCACATAATCCTATACATTGGTTGTATAAGGGAACATTATCATTGGTTGTGTATCGGGATGATTATTAGGGATAGTATAAGTACTATACTCATATAATCCTATACATTGGTTGTATAAGGGAACATTATCATTGGTTGTGTATAGGGATGATTATTAGGGATTTTATAAGTACCATACTCACATAATCCTATACATTGGTTGTGTATAGGGATGATTATTAGGGATTGTATAAGTACCATACTCACATAATCC
The DNA here is from genome assembly GCA_037306005.1 of Rhinophrynus dorsalis. Taxonomy (NCBI): domain Eukaryota; kingdom Metazoa; phylum Chordata; class Amphibia; order Anura; family Rhinophrynidae; genus Rhinophrynus; species Rhinophrynus dorsalis. The sequence goes on along the minus strand of JBBDGT010000345.1, from coordinate 72,139 downwards.
TACACATTGGTTGTATAAGGGAACATTATCATTGGTTGTGTATAGGGATGATTATTAGGGATAATATAAGTACTATACTCATATAATCCTACACATTGGTTGTATAAGGGAACATTATCATTGGTTGTGTATAGGGATGATTATTAGGAATTGTATAAGTACCATACTCACATAATCCTACACATTGGTTGTATAAGGGAACATTATCATTGGTTGTGTATAGGGATGATTATTAGGGATAGTATAAGTACCATACTCACATAATCCTTCACATTGGTTGTATAAGGGAACATTATCATTGGTTGTGTATAGGGATGATTATTAGGGATAGTATAAGTACTATACTCACATAATCCTACACATTGGTTGTATAAGGGAACATTATCATTGGTTGTGTATAGGGATGATTATTAGGGATTGTATAAGTACCATACTCACATAATCCTATACATTGCTTGTGTATAGGGATGATTATTAGGGATAGTATAAGTACCATACTCACATAATCCTACACATTGGTTGTATAAGGGAACATTATCATTGGTTGTGTATAGGGATGATTATTAGGGATAGTATAAGTACTATACTCACATAATCCTACACATTGGTTGTGTATAGGGATGATTATTAGGGATTGTATAAGTACCATACTCTCATAATCCTACACATTGGTTGTATAAGGGAACATTATCATTGGTTGTGTATAGGGATGATTATTAGGGATAGTATAAGTACCATACTCACATAATCCTATACATTGGTTGTATATGGGAACATTATCATTGGTTGTGTATAGGGATGATTATTAGGGATAGTATAAGTACTATACTCATATAATCCTATACATTGGTTGTATAAGGGAGCATTATCATTGGTTGTGTATAGGGATGATTATTAGGGATAGTATAAGTACCATACTCACATAATCCTGCACATTGGTTGTATAAGGGAACATTATCATTGGTTGTGTATAGGGATGATTATTAGGGATTGTATAAGTACCATACTCACATAATCCTACACATTGGTTGTATAAGGGAACATTATCATTGGTTGTGTATAGGGATGATTATTAAGGATAGTATAAGTACCATAGTGACATAATCCTACACATTGGTTGTATAAGGGAACATTATCATTGGTTGTGTATAGGGATGATTATTAGGGATAGTATAAGTACTATACTCACATAATCCTATACATTGGTTGTATAAGGGAACATTATCATTGGTTGTGTATAGGGATGATTATTAGGGATAGTATAAGTACCATACTCACATAATCCTACACATTGGTTGTGTATAGGGATGATTATTAGGGATTGTATAAGTACCATACTCACATAATCCTACACATTGGTTGTATAAGGGAACATTATCATTGGTTGTGTATAGGGATGATTATTAGGGATAGTATAAGTACCATACTCACATAATCCTATACATTGGTTGTATAAGGGAACATTATCATTGGTTGTGTATCGGGATGATTATTAGGGATAGTATAAGTACTATACTCATATAATCCTATACATTGGTTGTATAAGGGAACATTATCATTGGTTGTGTATAGGGATGATTATTAGGGATTTTATAAGTACCATACTCACATAATCCTATACATTGGTTGTGTATAGGGATGATTATTAGGGATTGTATAAGTACCATACTCACATAATCCTACACATTGGTTGTATAAGGGAACATTATCATTGGTTGTGTATAGGGATGATTATTAGGGATAATATAAGTACTATACTCATATAATCCTACACATTGGTTGTATAAGGGAACATTATCATTGGTTGTGTATAGGGATGATTATTAGGAATTGTATAAGTACCATACTCACATAATCCTACACATTGGTTGTATAAGGGAACATTATCATTGGTTGTGTATAGGGATGATTATTAGGGATAGTATAAGTACCATACTCACATAATCCTTCACATTGGTTGTATAAGGGAACATTATCATTGGTTGTGTATAGGGATGATTATTAGGGATAGTATAAGTACTATACTCACATAATCCTACACATTGGTTGTATAAGGGAACATTATCATTGGTTGTGTATAGGGATGATTATTAGGGATTGTATAAGTACCATACTCACATAATCCTATACATTGCTTGTGTATAGGGATGATTATTAGGGATAGTATAAGTACCATACTCACATAATCCTACACATTGGTTGTATAAGGGAACATTATCATTGGTTGTGTATAGGGATGATTATTAGGGATAGTATAAGTACTATACTCACATAATCCTACACATTGGTTGTATAAGGGAACATTATCATTGGTTGTGTATAGGGATGATTATTAGGGATTGTATAAGTACCATACTCACATAATCCTATACATTGGTTGTGTATAGGGATGATTATTAGGGATAGTATAAGTACCATACTCACATAATCCTACACATTGGTTGTATAAGGGAACATTATCATTGGTTGTGTATAGGGATGATTATTAGGGATAGTATAAGTACTATACTCATATAATCCTACACATTGGTTGTATAAGGGAACATTATCATTGGTTGTGTATAGGGATGATTATTAGGGATTGTATAAGTACCATACTCACATAATCCTACACATTGGTTGTATAAGGGAACATTATCATTGGTTGTGTATAGGGATGATTATTAGGGATTGTATAAGTACCATACTCACATAATCCAACACATTGGTTGTATATAGGGATGATTATTAGGGATAGTATAAGTACCATACTCACATAATCCTACACATTGGTTGTATAAGGGAACATTATCATTGGTTGTGTATAGGGATGATTATTAGGGATTGTATAAGTACCATACTCACATAATCCTACACATTGGTTGTATAAGGGAACATTATCATTGGCTGTGTATAGGGATGATTATTAGGGATACTATAAGTACTATACTCACATAATCCTATACATTGGTTGTATAAGGGAACATTATCATTGGTTGTGTATAGGGATGATTATTAGGGATTGTATAAGTACCATACTCATATAATCCTATACATTGGTTGTATAAGGGAACATTATCATTGGTTGTGTATAGGGATGATTATTAGGGATTGTATAAGTACCATACTCACATAATCCTACACATTGGTTGTATAAGGGAACATTATCATTGGTTGTGTATAGGGATGATTATTAGGGATAGTATAAGTACCATACTCACATAATCCTACACATTGGTTGTATAAGGGAACATTATCATTGGTTGTGTATAGGGATGATTATTAGGGATAGTATAAGTACCATACTCACATAATCCTATACATTGGTTGTATAAGGGAACATTATCATTGGTTGTGTATAGGGATGATTATTAGGGATAGTATAAGTACTATACTCATATAATCCTATACATTGGTTGTATAAGGGAACATTATCATTGGTTGTGTATAGGGATGATTATTAGGGATAGTATAAGTACCATACTCACATAATCCTGCACATTGGTTGTATAAGGGAACATTATCATTGGTTGTGTATAGGGATGATTATTAGGGATTGTATAAGTACCATACTCACATAATCCTACACATTGGTTGTATAAGGGAACATTATCATTGGTTGTGTATAGGGATGATTATTAAGGATAGTATAAGTACCATACTCACATAATCCTACACATTGGTTGTATAAGGGAACATTATCATTGGTTGTGTATAGGGATGATTATTAGGGATAGTATAAGTACTATACTCACATAATCCTATACATTGGTTGTATAAGGGAACATTATCATTGGTTGTGTATAGGGATGATTATTAGGGATAGTATAAGTACCATACTCACATAATCCTACACATTGGTTGTATAAGGGAACATTATCATTGGTTGTGTATAGGGATGATTATTAGGGATTGTATAAGTACCATACTCACATAATCCTACACATTGGTTGTATAAGGGAACATTATCATTGGTTGTGTATAGGGATGATTATTAAGGATAGTATAAGTACCATACTCACATAATCCTACACATTGGTTGTATAAGGGAACATTATCATTGGTTGTGTATAGGGATGATTATTAGGGATAGTATAAGTACCATACTCACATAATCCTATACATTGGTTGTATAAGGGAACATTATCATTGGTTGTGTATAGGGATGATTATTAGGGATAGTATAAGTACCATACTCACATAATCCTACACATTGGTTGTGTATAGGGATGATTATTAGGGATAGTATAAGTACCATACTCACATAATCCTATACATTGGTTGTATAAGGGAACATTATCATTGGTTGTGTATAGGGATGATTATTATGGATAGTATAAGTACTATACTCATATAATCCTATACATTGGTTGTATAAGGGAACATTATCATTGGTTGTGTATAGGGATGATTATTAGGGATTTTATAAGTACCATACTCACATAATCCTATACATTGGTTGTGTATAGGGATGATTATTAGGGATTGTATAAGTACCATACTCACATAATCCTACACATTGGTTGTATAAGGGAACATTATCATTGGTTGTGTATAGGGATGATTATTAGGGATAGTATAAGTACTATACTCATATAATCCTACACATTGGTTGTATAAGGGAACATTATCATTGGTTGTGTATAGGGATGATTATTAGGGATTGTATAAGTACCATACTCACATAATCCTACACATTGGTTGTATAAGGGAACATTATCATTGGTTGTGTATAGGGATGATTATTAGGGATTGTATAAGTACCATACTCACATAATCCTACACATTGGTTGTATATAGGGATGATTATTAGGGATAGTATAAGTACCATACTCACATAATCCTTCACATTGGTTGTATAAGGGAACATTATCATTGGTTGTGTATAGGGATGATTATTAGTGATAGTATAAGTACCATACTCACATAATCCTATACATTGGTTGTATAAGGGAACATTATCATTGGTTGTGTATAGGGATGATTATTAGGGATAGTATAAGTACTATACTCACATAATCCAACACATTGGTTGTATATAGGGATGATTATTAGGGATAGTATAAGTACCATACTCACATAATCCTACACATTGGTTGTATAAGGGAACATTATCATTGGTTGTGTATAGGGATGATTATTAGGGATTGTATAAGTACCATACTCACATAATCCTACACATTGGTTGTATAAGGGAACATTATCATTGGTTGTGTATAGGGATGATTATTAGGGATAGTATAAGTACTATACTCACATAATCCTATACATTGGTTGTATAAGGGAACATTATCATTGGTTGTGTATAGGGATGATTATTAGGGATAGTATAAGTACCATACTCACATAATCCTACACATTGGTTGTGTATAGGGATGATTATTAGGGATTGTATAAGTACCATACTCACATAATCCTACACATTGGTTGTATAAGGGAACATTATCATTGGTTGTGTATAGGGATGATTATTAGGGATAGTATAAGTACCATACTCACATAATCCTATACATTGGTTGTATAAGGGAACATTATCATTGGTTGTGTATAGGGATGATTATTAGGGATAGTATAAGTACTATACTCACATAATCCTATACATTGGTTGTATAAGGGAACATTTTCATTGGTTGTGTATAGGGATGATTATTAGGGATAGTATAAGTACCATACTCACATAATCCTACACATTGGTTGTGTATAGGGATGATTATTAGGGATTTGTATAAGTACCATACTCACATAATCCTACACATTGGTTGTATAAGGGAACATTATCATTGGTTGTGTATAGGGATGATTATTAGGGATAGTATAAGTACCATACTCACATAATCCTATACATTCGTTGTATAAGGGAACATTATCATTGGTTGTGTATAGGGATGATTATTAGGGATAGTATAAGTACTATACTCATATAATCCTATACATTGGTTGTATAAGGGAACATTATCATTGGTTGTGTATAGGGATGATTATTAGGGATTTTATAAGTACCATACTCACATAATTCTATACATTGGTTGTGTATAGGGATGATTATTAGGGATTGTATAAGTACCATACTCACATAATCCTACACATTGGTTGTATAAGGGAACATTATCATTGGTTGTGTATAGGGATGATTATTAGGGATAGTATAAGTACCATACTCACATAATCCTACAAATTGGTTGTATAAGGGAACATTATTATTGGTTGTGTATAGGGATGATTTTATGGCATGACAGGAGGCTCATATTTTGCATATCTTCCTTTACTAAATCCTCATAGCAGCAAAGGAAAAAAACAGTAAACTTAAACAACCAATCAGAAGCAGTCCTAGTACATATAAGACCACTCCCAATCAGTCCTCCTCCTCTTCCTTTGCTGCTCCTCATGCAGGTCAGTTCACTTCTCTGCAGTTGTGTATTATTTTGTACTATAATTACATTCATGTTACAAATTGGTTGTATAAGGGAACATTATTATTGGTTGTGTATAGGGATGATTATTAGGGATAGTATAAGTACTATACTCACATAGTCCTATACATTGGTTGTATAAGGGAACATTATCATTGGTTGTGTATAGGGATGATTATTAGGGATAGTATAAGTACCATACTCACATAATCCTACACATTGGTTGTGTATAGGGATGATTATTCGGGATTGTATAAGTACCATACTCACATAATCCTACACATTGGTTGTATAAGGGAACATTATCATTGGTTGTGTATAGGGATGATTATTAGGGATAGTATAAGTACCATACTCACATAATCCTATACATTGGTTGTATAAGGGAACATTATCATTGGTTGTGTATAGGGATGATTATTAGGGATAGTATAAGTACCATACTCACATAATCCTACACATTGGTTGTGTATAGGGATGATTATTAGGGATTGTATAAGTACCATACTCACATAATACTACACATTGGTTGTGTATAGGGATGATTATTAGGGATAGTATAAGTACTATACTCACATAATCCTATACATTGGTTGTATAAGGGAACATTATCATTGGTTGTGTATAGGGATGATTATTAGGGATTGTATAAGTACCATACTCACATAATCCTACACATTGGTTGTGTATAGGGATGATTATTAGGGATTGTATAAGTACCATACTCACATAATCCTACACATTGGTTGTGTATAGGGATGATTATCAGGGATTGTATAAGTACCATACTCACATAATCCTACACATTGGTTGTGTATAGGGATGATTATCAGGGATTGTATAAGTACCATACTCACATAATCCTACACATTGGTTGTGTATAGGGATGATTATTAGGGATTGTATAAGTACCATACTCACATAATCCTATACATTGGTTGTGTATAGGGATGATTATTAGGGATTGTATAAGTTCTATACTCACATAATCCTACACATTGGTTGTATAAGGGAACATTATCATTGGTTGTGTATAGGGATGATTATTAGGGATTGTATAAGTACCATACTCACATAATCCTATACATTGGTTGTATAAGGGAACATTATCATTGGTTGTGTATAGGGATGATTATTAGGGATTGTATAAGTACCATACTCACATAATCCTACACATTGGTTGTATAAGGGAACATTATCATTGGTTGTGTATAGGGATGATTATTAGGGATTGTATAAGTACCATACTCACATAATCCTACACACTGGTTGTGTATAGGGATGATTATTAGGGATAGTATAAGTACCATACTCACATAATCCTACACATTGGTTGTGTATAGGGATGATTATCAGGGATAGTATAAGTACCATACTCACATAATACTATACATTGGTTGTGTATAGGGATGATTATCAGGGATTGTATAAGTACTATACTCACATAATCCTACACATTGGTTGTATATAGGGATGATTATTAGGGATAGTATAAGTACCATACTCACATAATCCTACACATTGGGGAACATTATCATTGGTTGTGTATAGGGATGATTATTAGGGATAGTATAAGTACCATACTCATATAATCCTACACATTGGTTGTATAAGGGAACATTATCATTGGTTGTGTATAGGGATGATTATTAGGGATAGTATAAGTACTATACTCATATAATCCTACACATTGGTTGTATAAGGGAACATTATCATTGGTTGTGTATAGGGATGATTATTAGGGATAGTATAAGTACCATACTCATATGATTTATCAGTGGGAGCTTGTGACATGTGGATTCGTATCTGGTACTTTTTCATATTAAACTAGTTGAAAAGCCGGTTTACACGGCCCCCAACAACTGCACAGATCCTGTCTTGTCAGTGGCCACGCTGCAGTTTGTGCGGTACTGACTGGCACCACGGCTGATACGGAGCGGGGAGCTTGGACCAAGCGGTCCCAGGAAGGTGCGCAGAGAGGACTCCGGTCTGAATTCGGAGTGCCCGTCCATATCAGCCGCGGCGCGGGCAATCTGTAGTGCTTATGACTGCAGCGAACACAGCCGTCTCTACTGTGCATGACGGCTTCTGACAAACATCCTTAGCGAAATATTATATAGGATTATATTATCTGATTTGGGAATTCTGCCATTTTGCTTTTGGGGATCATTACAGTTTTGGTAATGCTGTATTATGACTTTACATAGACATGTTCGTACTGTGTGATGTCAGATTGCCTATTGTCCTCCATCGTCACTCTCACTTCTATACTTTTATGTCAGTGATGCGGAGCTTATATGGATCTGTCTCCAGACAGCTCTGTGCCAGTAACTGGGATAGTGTGGATAGTGATGCAATGTAAAGGTGTAATGGAAAAACAACAGGATTCAGGGCCCCCAGGTCTGCAGTGTTAGTGTTACATTGTGTCGCTATCATGCTGAATATAGAGAACTAAGGAGGTCACTGTCAGGGACATTAAATGTGCCAGCCCACAGCATCTGTGGCCTACACATTCCTGGTTTCTATCCTCTATCTCTCCTCTCAACAGTCAGTTCTGTGTCATATGACAACACCTCCGATCCCCCTCTCAGTAGGCATACCCCAAGGCTCTGTGCTTGGCCCCCTTCTCTTCTCTTCTCTCTGTATACCCTTTCTCTGGACCAACTGATAAAATCTTTTGGCTTTAAATACCATCTTTATGCAGATGATACGCAAATATATCTCTCCGCACCCTCACTATCGCCTGGAAAAAAGCAGCTGGTCTCAGAATGCTTTACTGCTGTCTCTTCCTGGATGGCTCATCGTTGCTTAATACTTAATGTGTCTAAGGCTGAGCTCATTATCTTCCCTCCAAAATCCTGCATAATATCTCCATTTTCTATAACTGTCGAGGGCTCCACAATTTACCCTGCAGACAAGGCCCACTGCCTCGGGGTAACTTTGGACTCTTCTCTTTCCTTCACCAACCACGTTAATAAAGTAACTAAAACCTGCTGATTCTTTCTCTGAAATATAGCAAAATTCTAGCCATTTCTCTCTCACTCTACAACAGAAACCCTCATGCATGCTCTTATCCTTTCACACCTGGACTACTGCAACTCTTTACTTATTGGTCTTCCTGCTAACCATTTCACTCCTATTCAACTGATTCTTAATTCAGCCACAAGAATACTCTTCCTCTCCTCCAGAAAAGTACTCACCCCACCATTAGTCCCCATAAAGCAATGTATTACATTCAAAATCCTCCTCATATCTGTCAAGGCTCTCCAACAATTGTCCCCCTTAAATTTCATCATTGATATCCCACCATACACCTGCACATCCTTTATGCACCATGCATGGCGGATGACTCTCTGCCCCTTTAAGTACTATCGCTGTATCCCTACTGAAGGCTTTCTCCCTTGCTGCTCCCTAGCTCTGGAACTCCCTACCACCCAGTATTTGCAAACCCACGGCCCTCAACAACATCACATCCACTTAAACATAGCACTGCTGTAATACGTTAAATATATCTCATATGCGCTGTCAGAACTGTCAAAAATTGCACTTCCTCCTCCACCTGCCTGTATTTGTACGTCACCCATCCTATACTTAGATTGTAAGCTCTACGGGGCACGGGCCTCCTATCCTAATGTATACTCACCGGGTGTTCACTTTATGATTGTCTACATAACCACTTAATTACTGCACTTATTGTACCCCTTCTATACTGAATGTGATCTGTAAAGTGCCAAGTACACCTGTAGGTGATATGAAAATAAAAATACACACAAGACTAAGTACTAGTAATAAGTCTACGTCATTTGACTTTATGTGTTCTGCTCTTGCAAAATATGAAAAGTCCAACTAAAACACATCTGGTTGTGTAATGAGGGTTAGTGGGCTAGTTGTCACTTGGCTTCCATGAGTTAGAACTTGTAGTCTGAGTTTGTTTGCACTGTGGTCAGAGCCATGAAGGCATCAAACATGCATTGGTCTCACCAGTTTATGGTATCTCCACATCAAACATGCATTGGTCTCACCAGTTTATGGTATCTCCACATCAAACATGCATTGTTCTCACCAGTTTATGGTATCTCCACATCAAACATGCATTGTTCTCACCAGTGTATGGTATCTCCACATCAAACATGCATTGGTCTCACCAGTTTATGGTATCTGCACATCAAACATGCATTGTTCTCACCAGTTTATGGTATCTCCACATTAAACATGCATTGGTCTCACCAGTTTATGGTATCTGCACATCAAACATGCATTGTTCTCACCAGTTTATGGTATCTCCACATCAAACATGCATTGTTCTCACCAGTTTATGGTATCTCTACATCAAACATGCATTGGTCTCACCAGTTTATGGTATCTCCACATCAAACATGCATTGTTCTCACCAGTTTATGGTATCTCCACATCAAACATGCATTGGTCTCACCAGTTTATGGTATCTGCACATCAAACATGCATTGTTCTCACCAGTCTATGGTATCTCCACATCAAACATGCATTGGTCTCACCAGTTTATGGTATCTGCACATCAAACATGCATTGTTCTCACCAGTTTATAGTATATCTACATCAAACATGCATTGGTCTCACCAGTTTATAGTATCTCCACATCAAATATGCATTGGTCTCACCAGTTTATAGTATCTCTACATCAAACATGCATTGTTCTCACCAGTTTATGGTATCTCCACATCAAACATGCATTGTTCTCACCAGTTTATGGTATCTCCACATCAAACATGCATTGTTCTCACCAGTTTATGGTATCTCTACATCAAACATGCATTGGTCTCACCAGTTTATGGTATCTCCACATCAAACATGCATTGTTCTCACCAGTTTATGGTATCTCTACATCAAACATGCATTGTTCTCACCAGTTTATGGTATCTCCACATCAAACATGCATTGGTCTCACCAGTTTATGGTATCTCCACATCAAACATGCATTGGTCTCACCAATTTATGGTATCTCCACATCAAACATGCATTGGTCTCACCAGTTTATGATATCTGCACATCAAACATGCATTGGTCTCTCCAGTTTATGGCATTTCTACATCAAACATGCATTGGTCTCACCAGTTTATGGTATCTCTACATCAAACATGCATTGTTCTCACCAGTTTATGGTATCTCCACATCAAACATACATTGGTCTCACCAGTTTATAGTATCTCTACATCAAACATGCATTGATCTCACCAGTTTATAGTATCTCTACATCAAACATGCATTGGTCTCACCAGTTTATGGTATCTCCACATCAAACATGCATTGTTCTCACCAGTTTATGGTATCTCCACATCAAACATGCATTGTTCTCACCAGTTTATGGTATCTCCACACCAAACATGCATTGTTCTCACCAGTTTATGGTATCTGCATATCAAACATGCATTGGTCTCACCAGTTTATGGTATCTCTACATCAAACATGCATTGCTCTCACCAGTTTATGGTATCTCCACATCAAACATGCATTGGTCTCACCAGTTTATGATATCTGCACATCAAACATGCATTGGTCTCTCCAGTTTATGGCATCTCTACATCAAACATGCATTGTTCTCACCAGTTTATGGTATCTCCACATCAAACATGCATTGGTCTCTCCAGTTTATGGCATCTCTACATCAAACATGCATTGTTCTCACCAGTTTATGGCATCTCTACATCAAACATGCATTGGTCTCACCAGTTTATGGTATCTGCACATCAAACATGCATTGGTCTCTCCAGTTTATGGCATCTCTACATCAAACATGCATTGTTCTCACCAGTTTATGGTATCTCCACAACAAACATGCATTGGTCTCACCAGTTTATAGTATCTCTACATCAAACATGCATTGGTCTCACCAGTTTATGGTATCTCCACATCAAACATGCATTGGTCTCACCAGTTTATGATATCTGCACATCAAACATGCATTGTTCTCACCAGTTTATGGTATCTCCACATCAAACATACATTGGTCTCACCAGTTTATAGTATCTCTACATCAAACATGCATTGATCTCACCAGTTTATGGTATCTCTACATCAAACATGCATTGTTCTCACCAGTTTATGGTATCTCCACATCAAACATACATTGGTCTCACCAGTTTATAGTATCTCTACATCAAACATGCATTGATCTCACCAGTTTATAGTATCTCTACATCAAACATGCATTGGTCTCACCAGTTTATGGTATCTCCACATCAAACATGCATTGTTCTCACCAGTTTATGGTATCTCCACATCAAACATGCATTGTTCTCACCAGTTTATGGTATCTCCACACCAAACATGCATTGTTCTCACCAGTTTATGGTATCTGCATATCAAACATGCATTGGTCTCACCAGTTTATGGTATCTGCACATCAAACATCCATTTGTCTCACCAGTTTATGGTATCTAAACATCAAACATGCATTGGTCTCACCAGTTTATGGTATCTACACATCAAACATGCATTGGTCTCACCAGTTTATGGTATCTCCACATCAAACATGCATTGGTCTCACCAGTTTATGGTATCTGCACATCAAACATGCATTGGTCTCACCAGTTTATGGTATCTGCACATCAAACATACATTGGTCTCACCAGTTTATGGTATCTGCACATCAACAGGCATTGGTCTCTCCAGTTTATGGTATCTACATCAAACATGCATTGGTCTCTCCAGTTTATGGTATCTCTACATCAAACATGCATTGTTCTCACCAGTTTATGGTATCTCTACATCAAACATGCATTTTTCTCACCAGTTTATGGTATCTCCACAACAAACATGCATTGGTCTCACCAGTTTATGGTATCTCTACATCAAACATGCATTGATCTCACCAGTTTATGGTATCTCCACATCAAACATGCATTGGTCTCACCAGTTTATGATATCTGCACATCAAACATGCATTGGTCTCTCCAGTTTATGGCATCTCTACATCAAACATGCATTGTTCTCACCAGTTTATGGTATCTCCACATCAAACATGCATTGGTCTCTCCAGTTTATGGCATCTCTACATCAAACATGCATTGTTCTCACCAGTTTATGGCATCTCTACATCAAACATGCATTGGTCTCACCAGTTTATGGTATCTGCACATCAAACATGCATTGGTCTCTCCAGTTTATGGCATCTCTACATCAAACATGCATTGTTCTCACCAGTTTATGGTATCTCCACAACAAACATGCATTGGTCTCACCAGTTTATAGTATCTCTACATCAAACATGCATTGGTCTCACCAGTTTATGGTATCTCCACATCAAACATGCATTGGTCTCACCAGTTTATGGTATCTGCACATCAAACATGCATTGTTCTCACCAGTTTCTGGTATCTCCACATCAAACATGCATTGTTCTCACCAGTTTATGGTATCTCTACATCAAACATGCATTGGTCTCACCAGTTTATGGTATCTCCACATCAAACATGCATTGTTCTCACCAGTTTATGGTATCTCCACATCAAACATGCATTGGTCTCACCAGTTTATGGTATCTGCACATCAAACATGCATTGTTCTCACCAGTCTATGGTATCTCCACATCAAACATGCATTGGTCTCACCAGTTTATGGTATCTGCACATCAAACATGCATTGTTCTCACCAGTTTATATTATCTCTACATCAAACATGCATTGGTCTCACCAGTTTATAGTATCTCCACATCAAATATGCATTGGTCTCACCAGTTTATAGTATCTCTACATCAAACATGCATTGTTCTCACCAGTTTATGGTATCTCCACATCAAACATGCATTGTTCTCACCAGTTTATGGTATCTCCACATCAAACATGCATTGTTCTCACCAGTTTATGGTATCTCTACATCAAACATGCATTGGTCTCACCAGTTTATGGTATCTCCACATCAAACATGCATTGTTCTCACCAGTTTATGGTATCTCTACATCAAACATGCATTGTTCTCACCAGTTTATAGTATCTCCACATCAAACATGCATTGGTCTCACCAGTTTATGGTATCTGCACATCAAACATGCATTGGTCTCACCAGTTTATGGTATCTGCACATCAAACATGCATTGGTCTCACCAGTTTATGGTATCTGCACATCAAACATGCATTGGTCTCACCAGTTTATGGTATCTCCACATCAAACATGCATTGGTCTCACCAATTTATGGTATCTCCACATCAAACATGCATTGGTCTCACCAGTTTATGGTATCTCCACATCAAACATGCATTGGTCTCACCAGTTTATGGTATCTGCACATCAAACATGCATTGGTCTCACCAGTTTATGATATCTGCACATCAAACATGCATTGGTCTCTCCAGTTTATGGCATTTCTACATCAAACATGCATTGGTCTCACCAGTTTATGGTATCTGCACATCAAACATGCATTGTTCTCACCAGTCTATGGTATCTCCACATCAAACATGCATTGGTCTCACCAGTTTATGGTATCTGCACATCAAACATGCATGGTTCTCACCAGTTTATAGTATCTCTACATCAAACATGCATTGGTCTCACCAGTTTATAGTATCTCCACATCAAATATGCATTGGTCTCACCAGTTTATAGTATCTCTACATCAAACATGCATTGTTCTCACCAGTTTATGGTATCTCCACATCAAACATGCATTGTTCTCACCAGTTTATGGTATCTCTACATCAAACATGCATTGGTCTCACCAGTTTATGGTATCTCCACATCAAACATGCATTGTTCTCACCAGTTTATGGTATCTCTACATCAAACATGCATTGTTCTCACCAGTTTATAGTATCTCCACATCAAACATGCATTGGTCTCACCAGTTTATGGTGTCTGCACATCAAACATGCATTGGTCTCACCAGTTTATGGTATCTGCACATCAAACATGCATTGGTCTCACCAGTTTATGGTATCTCCACATCAAACATGCATTGGTCTCACCAATTTATGGTATCTCCACATCAAACATGCATTGGTCTCACCAGTTTATGGTATCTCCACATCAAACATGCATTGGTCTCACCAGTTTATGGTATCTGCACATCAAACATGCATTGGTCTCACCAGTTTATGATATCTGCACATCAAACATGCATTGGTCTCTCCAGTTTATGGCATTTCTACATCAAACATGCATTGGTCTCACCAGTTTATGGTATCTCTACATCAAACATGCATTGTTCTCACCAGTTTATGGTATCCACATCAAACATGCATTGGTCTCACCAGTTTATAGTATCTCTACATCAAACATGCATTGATCTCACCAGTTTATAGTATCTCTACATCAAACATGCATTGGTCTCACCAGTTTATGGTATCTCCACATCAAACATGCATTGTTCTCACCAGTTTATGGTATCTCCACATCAAACATGCATTGTTCTCACCAGTTTATGGTATCTCCACACCAAACATGCATTGTTCTCACCAGTTTATGGTATCTGCACATCAAACATGCATTGGTCTCACCAGTTTATGGTAACTGCACATCAAACATGCATTTGTCTCACCAGTTTATGGTATCTAAACATCAAACATGCATTGGTCTCACCAGTTTATGGTATCTCCACATCAAACATGCATTGGTCTCACCAATTTATGGTATCTCCACATCAAACATGCATTGGTCTCACCAGTTTATGGTATCTCCACATCAAACATGCATTGGTCTCACCAGTTTATGGTATCTGCACATCAAACATACATTGGTCTCACCAGTTTATGGTATCTGCACATCAAACATACATTGGTCTCACCAGTTTATGGTATCTGCACATCAACAGGCTTTGGTCTCTCCAGTTTATGGCATCTCTACATCAAACATGCATTGGTCTCACCAGTTTATGGTATCTGCACATCAAACATGCATTGGTCTCACCAGTTTATGGTATCTCTACATCAAACATGCATTGGTCTCTCCAGTTTATGGTATCTGCACATCAAACATGCATTGGTCTCACCAGTTTATGGTATCTCTACATCAAACATGCATTGTTCTCACCAGTTTATGGTATCTCTACATCAAACATGCATTGTTCTCACCAGTTTATGGTATCTCCACAACAAACATGCATTGGTCTCACCTGTTTATGGTATCTCTACATCAAACATGCATTGATCTCACCAGTTTATGGTATCTCCACATCAAACATGCATTGGTCTCACCAGTTTATGGTATCTGCACATCAAACATGCATTGGTCTCTCCAGTTTATGGCATCTCTACATCAAACATGCATTGTTCTCACCAGTTTATGGTATCTCCACAACAAACATGCATTGGTCTCACCAGTTTATAGTATCTCTACATCAAACATGCATTGGTCTCACCAGTTTATGGTATCTCCACATCAAACATGCATTGGTCTCACCAGTTTATGGTATCTGCACATCAAACATGCATTGTTCTCACCAGTTTATGGTATCTCCACATCAAACATGCATTGGTCTCACCAGTTTATGGTATCTGCACATCAACATGCATTGTTCTCACCAGTTTATAGTATCTCTACATCAAACATGCATTGGTCTCACCAGTTTATGGTATCTCCACATCAAACATGCATTGTTCTCACCAGTTTATAGTATCTCTACATCAAACATGCATTGTTCTCACCAGTTTATGGTATCTCTACATCAAACATGCATTGGTCTCACCAGTTTATGGCATCTCTACATCAAACATACATTGTTCTCACCAGTTTATGGTATCTCTACATCAAACATGCATTGTTCTCACCAGTTTATGGTATCTGCACATCAAACATGCATTGGTCTCACCAGTTTATGGTATCTGCACATCAAACATGCATTGGTCTCAGCAGTTTATGGTATCTAAACATCAAACATGCATTGGTCTCACCAGTTTATGGTATCTCCACATCAAACATGCATTGGTCTCACCAATTTATGGTATCTCCACATCAAACATGCATTGGTCTCACCAGTTTATGGTATCTCCACATCAAACATGCATTGGCCTCACCAGTTTATGGTATCTGCACATCAAACATGCATTGGTCTCACCAGTTTATGGTATCTGCACATCAAACATGCATTGGTATCTCCAGCTTATGGCACCTCTACATCAAACATGCATTGGTCTCACCAGTTTATGGTATCTCCACATCAAACATGCATTGTTCTCACCAGTTTATGGTATCTCCACATCAAACATGCATTGGTCTCACCAGTTTATGGTATGTCTACATCAAACATGCATTGATCTCACCAGTTTATAGTATCTCTACATCAAACATGCATTGGTCTCACCAGTTTATGGTATCTCTACATCAAACATGCATTGATCTCACCAGTTTATATCTCTACATCAAACATGCATTGTTCTTACCAGTTTATGGTATCTGCACATCAAACATGCATTGGTCTCACCAGTTTATGGTATCTCTACATCAAACATGCATTGTTCTCACCAGTTTATGGTATCTCCACATCAAACATGCATTGGTCTCACCAGTTTATTGTATCTCTACATCAAACATGCATTGATCTCACCAGTTTATGGTATCTCTACATCAAACATGCATTGGTCTCACTAGTGTATGGTATCTCTACATCAAACATGCATTGTTCTCACCAGTTTATGGTATCTCTACATCAAACATGCATTGTTCTCACCAGTTTATGGTATCTCTACATCAAACACATGAAGAGAAATTCTCCTATCAGTGTAGTAAGGGGATTTGTGTTCTTCTTACCCCTGACAGGAGATTCGTTATTTTAAATCTGACATGTACATTTATGATGATATTTTTGCGCTCTCTTTGTAGAGCTTAAATACTTCTTAAATCTTGGGTAAAATATTAACCTTTTCAGGCCCAGAGGTTATCCTACAGAGCTTTTGTCAGCATCACCAATCAGATGGTTAGATGAGGCCCATTACCCTGACTTCACTACATTATCCATATTGTATTGATGTTCAGTTCTATCCATAGACAGAGCCACGTCCAGATCTAGTTATGAGACTTCCATTTCTCTTACCAAATATCCTCAAAGCACCAGTCAGTTTCCGTAGCTGTAATCCACGTTCTTCCATATTCATTTTCTGTACTTGAGTTAAAATGCTGCCATAACAGCTTCTCCGATCACTAATCTCACCATCCTGGCAAACACATCTGGAAGAAAACCATATGGATGGGGGCCAGACTATTGTCACAGATATTCATTTCAATAACACAACACTGCACAGCATCGCATTTTAGCTTCCATTACAGAGGATATATTTCCATATACATATCAGTCGTGTCACATTCAAAAGGGTAGTCCACTTCAAAAATAACAGGCACTCTCCGCTTGACAGGAATACCAGCTAACCCCAGATGTATGTTTCAGCCATCTTTGGGATCATCAGAGAGGTGTAGATGACTTTTCTAGGCAATATGAGATTAAGAGATCCACATCTTGATTATCAGTCACCCTTAGGAAGACACCCCAAGGGTTTTCAAAACTATAAGTCAAAAATGTGTGAGCTGATATTCTTGTGCAGAGGAGACTTGCCTGTCATTTCACAACTGGACTGCCCAAAAGACTAGTTTGAAATTCCTCTGTAATGACACTAGAGAGTCAAAATGTGTTTCACTTGCGCGGTATCTATCCATAAAACATGCAATTTATGCTTCTGTTCTCTAAGTGAGGATCTTACAGTTTTGACAAAATATGTCTCATTGGTGATAGTATTGCAGATTAATCATATATTTAAGACAAAGCAGACAAATATTCCTATTCCATTTTTACCATGTTCTGGCATATTGGGGAAGGGACATGTAACAGCATTGATGGTCTTAAATAAGCAAAAGTAAAACTTCCTAAGAATAACTCCACCTTTCAACGGCTACAAATCCTAATGGCCCATAAGAATTGTGTCCTTGTTTCTTGGTTCAAGAGACAATGGGCGTAATACAAGAAACGTGCTTCTTTTCTCAAATGTGTTGCAAAGAGTGGCTGTGTCTAAAATGTCCACTATTTTGTGAAAGAATTAGCAATTGCATCGTATTCAGCAAAGCAGTCAGCACACATTCACAAATGTTCATATGCCTGGTGAACTTTGCCGTTAATTTAAGAGCATTCACTATATTTGGCGTTAATTTAGGAACATGTGCTATTTAGAATCAAGGTGTGTTTCTTACATTAATAAAATGGGGAATATTCCACTTTCATGCATTCCAACCACTGTCTTCAAATGCCCTGAAAGTCTTGTACATGGGGGAGGACATGACATATACTGGCAGGATGTCAGGTCCATGGAGAAGGACATGACAGTTATTGGCAGGATGTCAGGTCCATGGAGGAGTATATGACAGTTACTGGCAGTATGTCAGGTCCATGGAGGAGGACATGACAGTTACTGGCAGGATGTCAGGTCCATGGAGGAGTATATGACAGTTACTGGCAGGATGTCAGGTCCATGGAGGAGGACATGACATATACTGGCAGGATGTCAGGTCCATGGGGGAGGACATGACATATACTGGCAGGATGTCAGGTCCATGGAGGAGACATGACAGTTACTGGAGGGATGTCAGGTCCATGGAGGCGGACAGGAGGGTTACTGGTAGAATGTCAGGTCCATGGAAACGGACATGACAGTTACTGGCAGGATGTCAGGTCCATGGAGGAGGACATGACAGTTACTGGTATGATGTCAGGCCCTTGGAGTCGGACATGTCAGTTACTGGCAGGATGTCAGGTCCATGGAGGAGGACATGACAGTTACTGGCAGGATGTCAGGCCCTTGGAGTCGGACATGTCAGTTACTGGCAGGATGTCAGGTCCATGGAAGAGGACATGACAGTTACTGGCAGGATGTCAGGTCCATGGAGGAGGATATGACAGTTACTGGCAGGATGTCAGGTCCATGGAGGAGACATGACAGTTACTGGCGGGATGTCAGGTCCATAGGGGAGGACATGACAGTTACTGGCAGGATGTCAGGTCCATGGGGGAGACATGACAGTTACTGGCAGGATGTCAGGCCCTTGGAGTCGGACATGTCAGTTACTGGCAGGATGTCAGGTCCATGGAAGAGGACATGACAGTTACTGGCAGGATGTCAGGTCCATGGAGGAGGATATGACAGTTACTGGCAGGATGTCAGGTCCATGGAGGAGACATGACAGTTACTGGCGGGATGTCAGGTCCATAGGGGAGGACATGACAGTTACTGGCAGGATGTCAGGTCCATGGAGGAGGACTTGACAGTTACTGGCAGGATGTCAGGTCCATGGGGGAGGACATGACAGTTACTGGCAGGATGTCAGGTCCATGGGGGAGGACATGACAGTTACTGGCAGGATATCAGGTCCATGGGGGAGGACATGACAGTTACTGGCAGGATGTCAGGTCCATGGGGGAGGACATGACAGTTACTGGCAGGATATCAGGTCCATGGAGGAGGACATGACAGTTACTGGTAGGATGTCAGGTCCATGGGGGAGACATGACAGTTACTGGCAGGATGTCAGGTCCATGGGGGAGGACATGACAGTTACTGGCAGGATGTCAGGTCCATGGGGGAGACATGACAGTTACTGGCAGGATGTCAGGTCCATGGGGGAGGACATGACAGTTACTGGCAGGATGTCAGGTCCATGGGGAGGACATGACAGTTACTGGCAGGATATCAGGTCCATGGAGGAGGACATGACAGTTACTGGCAGGATGTCAGGTCCATGGGGGAGGACATGACAGTTACTGGCAGGATATCAGGTCCATGGGGGAGGACATGACAGTTACTGGCAGGATGTCAGGTCCATGGGGGAGACATGACAGTTACTGGCAGGATGTCAGGTCCATGGGGGAGGACATGACAGTTACTGGTAGGATGTCAGGTCCATGGAGGAGACATGACAGTTACTGGCAGGATGTCAGGTCCATGGAGGAGGACTTGACAGTTACTGGTAGGATGTCAGGTCCATGGAGGAGACATGACAGTTACTGGCAGGATGTCAGGTCCATGGGGAGGACATGACAGTTACTGGCAGGATGTCAGGTCCATGGGGGAGGACATGACAGTTACTGGTAGGATGTCAGGTCCATGGAGGAGACATGACAGTTACTGGCAGGATATCAGGTCCATGGAGGAGGACTTGACAGTTACTGGTAGGATGTCAGGTCCATGGAGGAGACATGACAGTTACTGGCAGGATGTCAGGTCCATGGGGGAGGACATGACAGTTACTGGTAGGATGTCAGGTCCATGGAGGAGACATGACAGTTACTGGCAGGATGTCAGGTCCATGGAGGAGGACTTGACAGTTACTGGCAGGATATCAGGTCCATGGAGGAGGACTTGACAGTTACTGGTAGGATGTCAGGTCCATGGAGGAGACATGACAGTTACTGGCAGGATGTCAGGTCCATGGGGGAGGACATGACAGTTACTGGCAGGATATCAGGTCCATGGAGGAGGACTTGACAGTTACTGGCAGGATGTCAGGTCCATGGGGGAGACATGACAGTTACTGGCAGGATGTCAGGTCCATGGGGGAGGACATGACAGTTACTGGTAGGATGTCAGGTCCATGGAGGAGACATGACAGTTACTGGCAGGATGTCAGGTCCATGGAGGAGGACATGACAGTTACTGGCAGGATATCAGGTCCATGGAGGAGGACATGACAGTTACTGGCAGGATGTCAGGTCCATGGGGGAGGACATGACAGTTACTGGCAGGATATCAGGTCCATGGGGGAGGACATGACAGTTACTGGCAGGATGTCAGGTCCATGGGGGAGACATGACAGTTACTGGCAGGATGTCAGGTCCATGGGGGAGGACATGACAGTTACTGGTAGGATGTCAGGTCCATGGAGGAGACATGACAGTTACTGGCAGGATGTCAGGTCCATGGAGGAGGACTTGACAGTTACTGGTAGGATGTCAGGTCCATGGAGGAGACATGACAGTTACTGGCAGGATGTCAGGTCCATGGGGAGGACATGACAGTTACTGGCAGGATGTCAGGTCCATGGGGGAGGACATGACAGTTACTGGTAGGATGTCAGGTCCATGGAGGAGACATGACAGTTACTGGCAGGATATCAGGTCCATGGAGGAGGACTTGACAGTTACTGGTAGGATGTCAGGTCCATGGAGGAGACATGACAGTTACTGGCAGGATGTCAGGTCCATGGGGGAGGACATGACAGTTACTGGTAGGATGTCAGGTCCATGGAGGAGACATGACAGTTACTGGCAGGATGTCAGGTCCATGGAGGAGGACTTGACAGTTACTGGCAGGATATCAGGTCCATGGAGGAGGACTTGACAGTTACTGGTAGGATGTCAGGTCCATGGAGGAGACATGACAGTTACTGGCAGGATGTCAGGTCCATGGGGGAGGACATGACAGTTACTGGCAGGATATCAGGTCCATGGAGGAGGACTTGACAGTTACTGGCAGGATGTCAGGTCCATGGAGGAGACATAACAGTTACTGGTAGGATGTCAGGTCCATAGGGGAGGACATGACAGTTACTGGCAGGATGTCAGGTCCATGGAGGAGACATAACAGTTACTGGTAGGATGTCAGGTCCATAGGGGAGGACATGACAGTTACTGGCAGGATGTCAGGTCCATGGAGGAGGACATGACAGTTACTGGCAGGATCTCGTATCCAGGGAGGACGACGACAGTTACTGGTGGGATGTCAGGTCCATGGAGGAGGACATGACAGTTACTGGCAGGATGTCAGGTCCATGGAGGAGGACATGTCAGTTACTGGCAGGATATCAGGTCCATGGAGGAGGACTTGACAGTTACTGGCAGGATGTCAGGTCCATGGGGGAGGACATGACAGTTACTGGCAGGATGTCAGGTCCATGGGGGAGGACATGACAGTTACTGGCAGGATGTCAGGTCCATGGGGGAGGACATGACAGTTACTGGCAGGATGTCAGGTCCATGGGGGAGGACATGACAGTTACTGGCTGGATGTCAGGTCCATGGGGGAGGACTTGACAGTTACTGGCAGGATGTCAGGTCCATGGGGGCGGACATGACAGTTACTGGCAGGATGTCAGGTCCATGGAGGAGACATGACAGTTACTGGCAGGATGTCAGGTCCATGGGGGAGGACATGACAGTTACTGGCAGGATCTCAGGTCCGTGGGGGAGGACATGACAGTCACTACTCTGCTTCTTCCAAGCTTGTGTTAACAATACAAAGATTAAAAAAAATATACCTTCATATTGTTACAACGAGCTTGGAAAAAGCAGAGGTGTGCTGCGAAACACATTGCATTAAATAAAGTGGTATAATGGTTGTTTTTAATAAAATATTTGTTCGACAGTAAATACAGCTTGCCATTGTTTTTTGGAAATATTTTATTGTTTTGTGGAGATCCCTGTCCATTGGAGACCAGTGATGTCTGGAGATTCATCTTCGGAGACCAGTTTCCAGTGGATTAAAGAAGTGAGACCTCATTCAGTCGAATTATAGCGAGCAGAGATGGCAGGAGGTTCTCTGCATCTTACTGTGAGTATACGTATGTCTACCACATAGCAGCTTTCACATGTGACTGATATTGATATACACATTTAGCAATTTTATGTTCTTGAGTGGTAAGGCACTATTGGCGCCCCCTTTCTCTTTTGTCTTTTGTTCCATCTACTTGGTCCCGTGAGCGGGGTTTTATGGGGAGAGCGTCCAGAGGAATTTGAGTGGTACTACACAGATGCTGTTGAAGGGAGCAGCTGATATTCCCTAAGCTTGTCTCACTAGTGTGCGCATATATACAACTCTAGCACATATTGCTAAGGGTATAATCCTAATGGCGATTGTGGGGATACTCCATTTATTAGAGGATATTGCACAAGAAGTGCCTTCGTCCTTTTTTGTGTTTCTACCATGTTTATATTCACCACAAGGGGCAGGAAATGTATTTGTGTATAAATATATATATTATACGATTTCCTGAGAGATAAATATATAAAACAAGAGAGAGATGTGTCTACCCAGAGTTATTACCTTTAAAACTATTGGTTTTTAATTTGACAGAGCCCTCTAGTGGACACATTTCAGACCGTTACTGTCTTGCATGCTATGGGAGAGGTGAGCCACTGGCTACAATTTCCACAAAAAGTGAAAACAGCTGGTCAGTCTGAACTTTCAGGAAATAATGAAGCTGTTACTCACTTCCTGTCAGTTTGGACTTTGAAGAAGTAATGCAATTGACAGTTTGAACTGTTATAACTTTTAAAGAAAACAACTGCCAGCAATGAATGATCGCCCTTGTTTACTCAGCAGGAACATCTCTATAACATATAGGTTTTCAGAAAAAAAAGTTACTGCTCCTTTTAGGATGATACATTGGTACCAGTATGCATGCGGTCTGTGCTGGGTCACTGTTTACCCATAGCATGTTCTTACCTAGATAATCCGTCAGGGCCTCGCTCACAATGGGCACTTTTATCACAGTCGGTGGAACGGCACAATGTCAGCCCGGTGCATCCAGCCGACGCGTTTCTGGACGTCATTCCAGGTTTACATATACATAAAGCCTGGAAATAAATCCGCAATTAATATCACATTTACGCACGTCTCTCATCTGAGTTGGTCCATAGTAACATTTTCATGACTTTACAGTAACATTATATGACATCACAGTAACATTACCTACATTAGAGTAACATAGTGATGATATCATAGTAACATTATATGACATCACAGTAACATTATCATCACTTTACAGTAACATTACTTCACACAGCAACACTATCATAACTTTACAGTAACATGAACATGACATCACAATAACATTACCTACCTTAGAGTAACATTGTAATGATATAATATTAACATTACAGGACATCACAGTAACATTACCATGACTTTACAGTAACATTACCATGACTTTACAGTAACATTGCAATGATATAACAGTAACATTACCATGACACTACAGTAACATTATCATTACTTTACAGGAACATTATATAACATCACAATAACATTAGCTACATTAGAGTAACATTGTAATGATATAATAGTAACATATGACATCACAGTAACATTATCATCACTTTACAGTAACATTACCATGACTTTACAGTAACATATGACATCACAGTAACATTATCATCACTTTACAGTATCATTACCATGACTTTACAGTAACATTATATGACATCACAGTAACATTATCATGCCTTTACAGTGACATTACCAAGACATCACAATAACATTGCCTACAGAGTAACATTGTGATGACATCACAGTAATATTACTATGACATCACAGTAACATTACAAGACATACATTTTTGGAGACTTGCTGAGGAGTCCTTCATCCTGCAGTAGTGAATAGACAATGGATGAAGATGATATATAAAAACATAAAACTCCTCTACACTGACTGTCCCATTGGTACAACATGGGGCGTGATTTTCAAAGCAGAGGGCAGGGGAAAGTCTCTTCAAGACCTTCAACTCCATCCTATTACACATCTCCTCCCTCTACGCCTTCCCTCCCATTCGCCACTACAGGATTTCACAGAGGCATAACTAGAAATCACCGGGCCCTAGTGAGAAGATTTCCATGGGGCCTGACCCCACCGTGCAACTCCACCCCAGAAATGCCACTTATACATTGTTCACCTCCACAATGCCCCCATTGTCCACCTCCACACTGTACACCCCATTGTCCAACTCCACAATGTCCACATTAACCATTTTAAATTGCCCCCATTGTCCACTTACACATTGTCCCCACTGTCCACTTACTGTCACAGTACCTTGTAGCGGCTGCTCAAGCCGACCGCAGCGTCCTCCAGCGGCTTCAAACGCAGTGTTTCCGGTGGCCTCAGCCGCTGTGTCATCCGGCGGCTCCAGCTGCATCCCCTCTAGCGACTCCAGCCGCAGTCGGTCTGGTGGCTTCAGCCGAATCTAGTTGGCGGTTGAGGACGCGTGTGTTGGCAGCTCGCTCAGGGCTGCTTCTGTGTCGGTTCTATTGGGCGCATGTCCAAGACTTGGATGTGCACTCCATTTAAAAGTACAGTGTACCTTTTGAGACTCCTCCTCTTCCTGCCCCTTTTTCTCTTAAACTGCCTGGACACTAGGGTCAGTCGCCCTTGCGTGGTGTCCAGTGCAGTTGGTTTGGATCTCTGTTGCGTTCATAGTTTGTCTGACTACCTGTCCTGGTGCCAACCTTTGGTTTTGTCTGACTACCCGCTCTGTGCATGACCCTGGCTAGGCTGACATTCCTTCTGGTGTGGACCTGTGGCTCTGGTAGACTAACTCCTCCGTGTATGACCCTTGGCCTGGCTGACTACCCGTTCTGGTGCTGACCTGTGGCTCTGTCCGACTTCCTGCTCTGTGTATGACCCTGGCTAGTCCGATAACCAATCTGGTGCAGACCTGCGGCTCTGGTTTATGGTTGCGAGACCTCTTTCTAGCATCTGATTATCCACTTGGAGTTATCTGGGGTTGTCCACTGCGCACCCAGCATACCAACGCTTCAGTGGACAACTTACTGGTGCCTGTGGTGGCTCTGGCAGACTTCTCCTGATTCCAGTTACTATAACTGTGCTTCACAGGTGCGGACCTGTAGCACCATTTCCGTTACGTTGTCCATACAGGTGCAGACCTGTAGCCGTTCCTTTCTTGAGTGCCTAGTCTCTGCAGGTGCGGACCTGTAGCACTGTTTCCTCCGCTGGTGCGCTTCGTATACAGGTACGGACCTGTAGCACTGTTTCCTCCGCTGGTGCACTTCGTATACAGGTGCGGACCTGTAGCACTGTTTCCTCCGCTGGTGCACTTCGTATACAGGTGCGGACCTGTAGCACTGTTTCCTCCGCTGGTGCGCTTCGTATACAGGTACGGACCTGTAGCACTGTTTCCTCCACTGGTGCGCTTCGAATACAGGTACGGACCTGTAGCACTGTTTCCTCCGCTGGTGCACTTCGTATACAGGTGCGGACCTGTAGCACTGTTTCCTCCGCTGGTGCACTTCGTATACAGGTGCGGACCTGTAGCACTGTTTCCTCCGCTGGTGCGCTTCGTATACAGGTGCGGACCTGTAGCACTGTTTCCTCCGCTGGTGCACTTCGTATACAGGTGCGGACCTGTAGCACTGTTTCCTCCGCTGGTGCACTTCGTATACAGGTGCGGACCTGTAGCACTGTTTCCTCCGCTGGTGCGCTTCGTATACAGGTACGGACCTGTAGCACTGTTTCCTCCGCTGGTGCACTTTCGTATACAGGTGCGGACCTGTAGCACTGTTTCCTCCGCTGGTGCACTTCGTATACAGGTGCGGACCTGTAGCACTGTTTCCTCCGCTGGTGCGCTCATATACAGGTACGGACCTGTAGCACTGTTTCCTCCGCTGGTGCACTTCGTATACAGGTGCGGACCTGTAGCACTGTTTCCTCCGCTGGTGCGCTTCGTATACAGGTACGGACCTGTAGCACTGTTTCCCTCCGCTGGTGCGCTTCGTATACAGGTACGGACCTGTAGCACTGTTTCCTCCGCTGGTGCACTTCGTATACAGGTGCGGACCTGTAGCACTGTTTCCTCCGCTGGTGCGCTTCGTATACAGGTACGGACCTGTAGCACTGTTTCCTCCGCTGGTGCGCTTCGTATACAGGTGCAGACCTGTGGAGGCCTCTGTACTGGCCTTCTGAACTCCATCTGTACCATTACAGCTGCACTTTCCCTCCTGTCCATATTGTATGGTGCACCTGCTGTATTGTTGTTATTTGCATTGTGTATTAATAAAGATTGTGTTACCTTTAGTACTGGTCCAGTTTCGTTATTGAACCCGTGACACTTACATATTGCCCCCACTGTCCACATTGCCCCCACTGTCCACTTACATATTGCCCCCACTGTCCACTCCACTATTTCATTGCCCCCACTGCCCATTTTCACTTCATTGCCCCCACTGTCCACTTCCACTTTATTGCCCCCACTGTCCACTCCACTACTTCATTGCCCCACTGCCCATTTTCACTTCATTGCCCCCACTGTCCACTCCACTTCTTTTGCCCCCACTGTCCACTTCACCTCATTGCCCCCACTGCCTACCTCCACAGTTTCCTTTTCTTCGGTGACGGCCTCCGTGCAGACAGGGCAGTGCTGGACTTGCGTGCTCTTCTGCTTCCTACGCCCGGGGCAAGCTCAGTCAAGGCGCTCCCTTCACTGAGTTCCCTGGCTGCACACGTGTGCGCACCAGAGGAAAAGGCAGAGGTAGAGGGCAGAAGGATTCCTGCCGTGGTGTCAGCAGGTCTTGACCGAGTGGCCGGGCCCCCTGGAGTTACGGGCCTAGTCACAGTGACAACCCCTGTAACCACAGTAGTTACGCCACTGGGACTTCACCCTCTACAGCCTGACCCGTGTGGACACACTACACTTGTACAGTCTCTGTCCTCTACCCTTTACCACAAATGGCCTTGCTATGGAACTCACACGCAGGCACGTGCACACATAGACACCAAGGGGGGCTTCAGCACCTGTCCTTCTTGTCCAAAGTGCCCTTGTGCTGTTTTAACAAAACAAAAAAAATTTAATCAGTCCGATTTTATCTTATCCCAGTCCGTTTTTCAATTTTGATTACTGGGGGGGCTGCTCCCTCTCCTCTTATGTCCATGTCCTTTTTAAGTGTAAGTGTAAGGTCCCTTTAACGTGCCGGCCGGGTCCTTTTTACGTGCTGCTGGGTCTTCTCCTCTTGCATGTAGGATCCTCTCCACTTACGCCTTATGCTCCATGGAGATGTTGCCTTTTCAGTGCCCTTTTTTTCATTTGAGCCCCTGCCCCCAAAATGTATGTGCACGTCCCTGCTCACACTACATAACAGTTGTGTTAAATACACACAAACCCCTCTACCAAATGAAAAAAGTGCAGCCCAAAAATACACATTAATAAAACATAACCACACATATTCTAAACAACTCGACATATACAAATTGCACATTCACTTAACTCACTGTCACACTTGAGAGATCACAGTAACATTACCAAAATTACAGTAACATTACAGTGACTTTACAATAGCATTACATGACATCACAGTAACATTACAGTATCATTGCAATGGCATCACAGTAATGTTACCATATAACAGTAACATTACCATGACATCACAGTAACAATACCATTAAATTACAGTAACATTACCATGACATTACAGTAACATTACCATGACATAACAGTAACATTACCTACATTAGAGTAACATTGAGATGATATAACAGTAACATTACCATGACATCATAGTAACATGACCATGACATCAATAACATTACCATGACACTACAGTAACATTACCATGACACTACAGTAACATTACCTACATTAGAGTAACATCCAAGGTTGATAAATGAGTACCATTGATTGGGTAATAATTACATCTATTATTCAGCTGCCAATTTGGTTAATTCCAAGAGCGTGGGCTGAAAGGTCTTTGAGTCCCACTGGGAGAAAGGCACCTTATAAATATCAGTTATTATATTTATTATTATGACAATAGCAGTACAATGACAATGCAGTAACATTGCAATGATATAACAGTAAGATTACAATGGCAGTGCAGTGACATTACCTACATTACAGTAACATTACCATGACATAACAGTAACATTACCTACATTAGAGTAACATCGTGATGATATAATAGTAAGATTACCATGACACTACAGTAACATTACCATGACATAACAGTAACATTACCTACATTAGAGTAACATTGTGATGATATAACAGTAAGATTACCATGAAACTACAGTAACATTGCAATGATATAACAGTAACATTACCATGACCTCATAGTAACATGACCATGACATCACTAACATTATTATGACATTACAGAAACATTCCTGACATTACAGTAACATTACCAAAATTACAACATTAACGTGACATCACAGTAACATTACCATGACACCTAAGAAACATTACCATTACAGTAACATTACTGAAATTACAATAACATTACAATCACAGTAACATTACCTACATTAGAGTAACATTGCAATGATATAACAGTAACATTACCATGACACTACAGTAACATTACCATGACTTTACCGTGATTGCAACGTATGAGCAGAATTAATTAATTAATTGGCTTTACAGTAACATCATGACATCACAGTAACTCAACGGTATCACTACCATGACATCACAGTAACCTTACAATGACATCACAGTAACATTACCATGACACTACAGTAACATTCCCATGACATCACAGTGACATTACAATGACATCACAGTACCATTACCATGACAGTAAAACTACAGTGACATAACAGTAACATCACCATGATTGCAATATATGAACAGTATGATCTAATTGGCTTTACAGTAACTTTACAATGAGATCACAGTAACACAAAGGCATCACTACCATGACATTACAGTAACATTACTGTGACATCACAGTAACATGACAATCACAATACAGTAACATTATCTACATTACAGTAACATTGTGATGATATAACAGTATCATTACCATGACATCACATTAACATGACCATGACATCACTAACATTACCATGACACTACAGTAACATTACCATGACTTTACAGAAGCATTACTGACATTACAGTAACATTACTGAAATTACATTATATTGACATCACAGAAATATTATCATGACATTACAGAAACATTACTGAATTTACAATAACATTACAATGACATCACCGTAACATTACCTACATTAGAGTAACATTGTGATTATATAACTGAAACATTACCATGACATCACAGTAACGTTACAGTAACATGTACATTACATCACATTAACATTACAATGACATCACAATAACATTACCTACATTAGAGTAAATTGTGATTATATAACAGTAACATTACCATGACATCACAGTAACGTTACAGTAACATGTACATGATATCACATTAACATGTCATGTGACATTAGGGGACCCTCTGTCACATTGCTCGTCACCTCCTCCAAGCAGCAGTGAGATGTCTGTAATAGAGCAGCAGCAGCAAGTAGAGGCGAGTGGGGGTGGTGATGATGGTGCTGGAAAAGCTGGGACATTGATGGCCTTTTTAGCCCAAATTGAGAAGGAATCGGAGACAGGGATGAGGATGGGCATCACCACCACCACTAGCAGTCAGCTTTTGGAATTTGCAACTGCTCTAATTTCTGCTGCTGAGATGCAAGGGCATCAGGATGCTGAGGAGCAAGCTAGTGTGTCACAGACCACACAACAAGTGATGCAGGACTAGGACATGTTCCACTTGCCAGCAGCAGCAATACTGCTGATCCTAGTTGCAGTGCTGATTCTGAGCCAATAGCAGCAACAACAGCGACATCATCCTTTGTCCCAGACAGTGAAGGGGAATATGGAGGACAAGAAAAAAGAGGCCATTCTTCTCCTCCTGTTCCCGAGCCCTGGCCCTTGAAGTCATGGGTGTGGGACTATTTTTCTCTTGGGGCAGGCACAGTGCAGTCATCACCAATAGCACTGTGCACAATTTATGACAAGTCAGTGAGAAAATAAAAGGAGGAAACATACCTTGGCACAACCACCCTGATAACACACATGAAACACAGACACCATAACATTTATGTCAAACATGTTAAAGCCAAACACGCACCACAGAAATCAAGAACCACTGTTGTTATACCCCCGACTCTCCAGAAAGGCAACAAGAGGCAAAGCAGAGATCAAAGAGGAGGAAGAATAGAGAAACCCAGGCAGAGACTGGAAGTTCCATGATGACCAAAACTAGCTCACCATCACCTTCTTTCTTATGGTAACTATATCTTCTGCCAATTCTCCCCATTCACCATTACCTCCCCTGCCAAATCCACTCTGTTGATGTTAGGATGTGGCAGTTCGTGTCCACCCATTTCACATTGTGTGGTGCACTGACCACACATGACAGTTTGGTGGAGGAGATTCACAAGCAGAGCATTAAGCGGCTTCTGAGGAGATTCCATCGCACAGAACAGGCCAAGATGGTGGCAGGGAGGGTTCATCATTACTATTAAACTGTCAGCAAGTTGTCATGTCTCCTTAGCGGGGTGTGGACAAGAGGGTACAGTGACAACAGCAGTACTTGGGTTCTGGTGTCATGGTGTTTAGATCCAGTTGTACCCCAATATGTTATTTACCACACACACTGTGCACATTGCAGTTGCTGATGAGAACCACAGTTACTGCTCTCAAGGGAAACATTTCTATTCTAATAACAACGCACCCATGATTTTAGAGAAAGGGCAGGTGGAGAAGAATGATTGCCAACGTCTTCTTGTCTCCACATATACTGGGGGCTACTTATTCTCAGGTGTATCACTGGAGCCAGTTGTGGCAAGTGGAACCTTCATCATCCATCTTCCATGTTACTGCTATTGTTGATCCCATTCCCTTTGAGCTGCCTAATCATCCTGCTGCTTAAACTATTCAGCAGCAGCAAGAACAGCACTCGCAAATTCCCCATCTATATCAGGGTATTTGTCAATGGCCAGTGGACAAAAAAAAATCCCTATTCAACTGATTCTTTCCCACACCCCATCAACACAGGCACCCTCATGCCTTTTTATACTATGCATTTGAGAAATAAAATAATATTTGCTATGTATTTTGTATAAATTCAATGTTCCCATTGATTTCAATGGAATGAGCTAGGCGAAAAAAGTGGAAAAACTGCACTTTTCATGGGAAATTATTTGCTAAGCGGGAAGTGCCATTATTTGCCCATCCCTAACTGTGATATAATAGTAACATTACCATGACTGCAATGTATGAGCAGTATGTTCTAACTGGCTTTACAGTAACATTGCGATGACTTCATAGTAACATTACAATGATATCACAGTAACACAATGGTAACTTTACCATGACATTACAGTAACATTACTGTGATATCACAGTAACAGGACCGTGACACTAAGCAACATTACCATGACATCAGAGTAACATGACCGTGATTGCAATGTATGAGCAGTATGATCTGACTGGTGTGTCTGCAACCTGGTTAGATGATAGATATGACTTAGCAATCAATCTAGAGTGTTATACACGTTTTAGGAGGGATAGTGTTAATAAAAGAGAGGGGGATATGCCTATATGTAAAGCAAGCCCCAAGGAGCTTAGAATCTAATTAGACTACCCTCTGGTTTAAAACTAGTGGGGTGAATAGTATTGAGACCCTATCCTTATCGCACCATAACACAGACTTCGGTGCATTCAGGCACGGTCCATTGTGTTTTCAGTGTGAATCAAACTTTGATGGCCTAGTGACACATGTTTAGATCAACCATTTCTTTTTGATTCCTCACTTCAGTTAATGAACCCCTCCACTAGGTAAGGGCATCAGACTGCTGAGTAGTTGCACTGCACTTCACACACTCTAATAAGAGAGAGCATTTGTTCTTTTTAATTTGTCAGTATAATAAAGGTTAGGTTTTATCATTACTGAGGTGTCTAGGCACTGCTGATCTTTCTCAGACATCACCTACATCATGCAATCCCACCTTATATCTCTAGGGGATTAGGTTTGGTGCTGAAAGGGCAATTCTTCTCTTCATTTTTTCTAATGCTTTACATATAGGCATACCCTCTCCCTTTTTATTAAACCTATCCCTCCTAAAAACTGAATAACCCTCTAGATTGACTGTCAGTTCATATGAATCATCTAACCAGGTATCAGACACACCAATTAGATCATACTGCTCATACACTGCAATCATTTAGAGTTCCCCCATCTTACAGGCCAGACTATGAGCATCTACATACATACATTTTATCTTTTTGCCATTCTGAAAAAAATTACATTCTTTGTAAAATGTATATGCCGTTTATCAAGCTGCAACATTGGTACCTCCCTATTAGATGAAGTTGCCCATCCCTTCCGCCCCCATGCACCTTCTCTAATCCTATTTTCTAAATTATACTACTTTTCTTATCCTGTATTACATCCCCCTCCCCCTTTCTAGTTTAAAGTCTCCTCCAACCCACTAACCATCCCAACTCCTAGCACCGTGGCCCCCCTTCCTCTAAGTTGCAATCCATCTCGACAAGGGAAAAGACTGCCCAGTGCTCTAGGACCCCAAACCCCTCCTGCTTACACCAAGTCTTTATCCAGGCATTTAACTCCCAAATCTCCCATTGCCTTTCTAATGTAGCGTGTGGCACTGGTAGTATTTCAGAAAATACTACCTTAGAGGTCCTCTGCTTTAGCTTATATCCTAAATCCTTGATATCTTTCTTAGCGCATCTCTATTTTTCACTGATGTTGTCATTGGCACAAACATGTACCATGACAGCCGGGTCATGCTCAGCCCCTCCCAACAATCTATCAACCCGATCAGCCACATGTCGAAACCAAGCACCTGGGAGACAGCAAACTGTTCTATTGTAGTGATCTTGGTGACTTACTTTACTTCTTTTTGGATTAGAAAGCCATTAGGTCTTGATAAAGCAGTGATAACTGTGAAAAGTGTTGACCCTATAGGCTTAAGAAGTCATTAGGGGAAATTCACTAAGCGGTGATAAAGTGGAGATGACTTCTCCAGTTTACCACTTCTCCAAGTCCTATATTATTCTGTGGATCCTATGCACTAAGATTTCTTCAACTTTGGAGAGCTTAGTGAAGAGGCTCCATAGAATAACAGAAGAGACAAGTTAAAATATTCTCTGTGTGATTAATGTGTTGTGAGCAGGTGTGTACCTCCTCTATAACACTGTGAGTATACTTTACAACTTCATTGTACAACTTTAGTAATACTGATGAGGCACTATTGGGCACCACTTTCCTCTTTTTGGCTCCAGATCTATAATTTGAGCTTCCAGAGAGGGCTACTTGCTCGCATGCACTACAGAGGTATGAACTACAAAACGGTTATTCCAGGGGTGCAAACATATCACAGCTTGTGCACTGTGTTAAACGGACAGTCATGCCACCACTCGGATTATACCAGTTACCACAAGTTAAACGGCAAGAAAAATATCTGCATAAGATTAACCCCTTCGCGTCCGGTGGCGTACCCGGACCGTCGCGCTGGTCTGGCACTTAAGGACCAGTGACGGTCCTGGTACGTCACGTACTATTACTCACTGTGCTCCTGCAGGAGCGCGGTGAGTAATACCGGGGACTGAATTTGATCGCTCCAAGACCGGAGCAATCTCTTTCAGTCCCTCCGTTTGGTGTGACACCCCACGTGATCAGTCACGTGGGACGGCACGCCGAAATTCCATATCTGGTCCTTAAAGGACCACAACCCCGGGACCGCTGGTCATTAAGGGTTAATAAATACATGTTTGACTGTGTAATCTCCTGTATTTGAATTCCAATGTTGTTTATGTTCCACTAATTACACCTCAGCAAACAACACAACCACTCGCACCACACACAGATTCAATCACTTGTATAACTACAAAGGGAGGGAAATGCTTTTGTTTTTAACCCATCCCTTACCACACTGCACAAAAAACGCAAACACTTTCTACAACAAATATCCCAAACTTAGCTTACTTCATCTCACAGTAATGAGTGCACAGTCTGACACTTTATGCTAATTAGTCTCTGTGCTATCAATGAATTAAGGTGGAGCCGCATTCTTCACCTGGAACAGAATTCATTACTGTGCCGGAATTGGTGTAAAGTGCCAGACTGTGTTATGGACACATAAAAGTGTTTCTTTCTCAAAACATGTTTATTTTATAGAAAAACGGCTAGTTCTACATATGGGTAGATTTTACTTCTCTGTCTTAAGGTGACGGATCCCTTTATACATAGTTTAGTGAAATGACCCATGTTGACATTTACTGACTGACCAGGATTAATGAGAACTGAGAGAAATGTGTAAAAGACTTACTTTTCCTGGGAGAAGATAGGAACATCTTGTACTGTTTTCTGGGCAGCCGCCATTGTTAGTCAAACAAGGATTAATGGGAATACAGATCTTTCCATCCCCGATATAACCCGGTTTACAGCTGCATTTATACTGCCTTGGTGCCAGGACTGAACATGTAGCCAGACTGGAACAGGGTGAAGGTTTACATGGATTCACGGCTAAGAAAGGAAATGACAAATTAAAATAGGTGACAACAGGAGAGACAAGGCGGGTTATGCACTAAGGGGTGATAAAGAAGTGATAGTGGAGATGACTTCTCCAGTGATATCACTTCTCCAGTGGCTATGCACTAAGGTCTCTCAGGCTGGATACAGAATAATATAGGCATTAGAGAAGTGATAAACTGGAGAAGTCATCTCCAATGTATTTAATCACACCTTAGTTCATCTCCCCTAAAGTATTGCACATCTATTGGACTATGATAAAATTACATTTGGGACTAGAGAAGGACACAGAAATCAATATTTTATGCCTGTTCTAATAACAAGTACAGGGAGTTGACTCCATGGAATGAGGGGGCTGTATTAGCACATTGGGGATCCCAGGCATTGATATTTTTGTCTTTCGCACTTGTATTGTTAAAAGCTACAAGGAAATAACTCCATGGTGGTGAGTATACGTGTGAAGGGTGTCCAGAATAAAGCAGTGGGAGTCACAGTTATTGTTTCCTCTCTACCACATGTACCATTAACAATTACATAGAATTGACTCCATGGAATTGGGGGATATAATAATATAATGTGAGTCCTGGACATGAATGATTTCTTATTCACACCTGTACTAGTAACAAATACAAGAACACGACTCCATGGAATTGGGGGATATAATAATATAATGTGAGTCCTGGACATGAATGATTTCTCATTCACACCTGTACTAGTAACAAATACAGGACACGACTCCATGGAATTGGGGGGATATAATAATATAATGTGAGTCCTGGACATGAATGATTTCTCATTCACACCTGTACTAGTAACAAATACAGGGACACGACTCCATGGAATTGGGGGATATAATAATATAATGGGAGTCCCAGACATGAATGATTTCTCATTCACACCTGTACTAGTAACAAATACAGGGACACGACTCCATAGAATTGGGGGATATAATAATATAATGGGAGTCCCGGACATGAATGATTTCTCATTCACACCTGTACTAGTAACAAATACAGGACACGACTCCATGGAATTGGGGGGATATAATAATATAATGTGAGTCCCGGACATGAATGATTTCTCATTCACACCTGTACTAGTAACAAATACAGGGACACGACTCCATGGAATTGGGGGATATAATAATATAATGGGAGTCCCAGACATGAATGATTTCTCATTCACACCTGTACTAGTAACAAATACAGGACAGGACTCCATGGAATTGGGGGGATATAATAATATAATGGGAGTCCCAGACATGAATGATTTCTCATTCACACCTGTACTAGTAACAAATACAGGACACGACTCCATGGAATTGGGGGGATATAATAATATAATGTGAGTCCCTGACATGAATGATTTCTCATTCACACCTGTACTAGTAACAAATACAGGACACGACTCCATGGAATTGGGGGGATATAATAATATAATGGGAGTCCCTGACATGAATGATTTCTCATTCACACATGTACTAGTAACAAATACAGGGACACGACTCCATGGAATTGGGGGGATATAATAATATAATGTGAGTCCCTGACATGAATGATTTCTCATTCACACCTGTACTAGTAACAAATACAGGAACACGACTCCATGGAATTGGGGGATATAATAATATAATGTGAGTCCCTGACATGAATGATTTCTCATTCACACCTGTACTAGTAACAAATACAGGGACACGACTCCATGGAATTCGGGGATATAATAATATAATGTGAGTCCCTGACATGAATGATTTCTCATTCACACCTGTACTAGTAACAAATACAGGGACACGACTCCATGGAATTGGGGGGATATAATAATATAATGGGAGTCCCAGACATGAATGATTTCTCATTCACACCTGTACTACTAACAAATACAGGGACACGACTCCATGGAATTGGGGGGATATAATAATATAATGTGAGTCCCTGACATGAATGATTTCTCATTCACACCTGTACTAGTAACAAATACAGGGACACGACTCCATGGAATTGGGGGATATAATAATATAATGTGAGTCCCAGACATGAATGATTTCTCATTCACACCTGTACTAGTAACAGATACAGGGACACGACTCCATGGAATTGGGGGATATAATAATATAATGGGAGTCCCTGACATGAATGATTTCTCATTCACACCTGTACTAGTAACAAATACAGGACACGACTCCATGGAATTGGGGGGATATAATAATATAATGGGAGTCCCAGACATGAATGATTTCTCATTCACACCTGTACTAGTAACAAATACAGGACACGACTCCATGGAATTGGGGGATATAATAATAAAATGTGAGTCCTGGACATGAATGATTTCTCATTCACACCTGTACTAGTAACAAATACAGGGACACAACTCCATGGAATTGGGGGATATAATAATATAATGTGAGTCCCAGACATGAATGATTTCTCATTCACACCTGTACTAGTAACAAATACAGGACACGACTCCATGGAATTGGGGGATATAATAATATAATGGGAGTCCCAGACATGAATGATTTCTCATTCACACCTGTACTAGTAACAAATACAGGACACGACTCCATGGAATTGGGGGGATATAATAATATAATGTGAGTCCTGGACATGAATGATTTCTCATTCACACCTGTACTAGTAACAAATACAGGGACACGACTCCATGGAATTGGGGGGATATAATAATATAATGGGATTCCCAGACATGAATGATTTCTCATTCACACCTGTACTAGTAACAAATACAGGACACAACTCCATGGAATTGGGGGATATAATAATATAATGTGAGTCCCAGACATGAATGATTTCTCATTCACACCTGTACTAGTAACAAATACAGGACACGACTCCATGGAATTGGGGGGATATAATAATATAATGGGAGTCCCAGATATGAATGATTTCTCATTCACACCTGTACTAGTAACAAATACAGGGACATGACTCCATGGAATTGGGGGATATAATAATATAATGTGAGTCCCTGACATGAATGATTTCTCATTCACACCTGTACTAGTAACAAATACAGGACACGACTCCATGGAATTGGGGGGATATAATAATATAATGTGAGTCCTGGACATGAATGATTTCTCATTCACCCCTGTACTAGTAACAAATACAGGACAGGACTCCATGGAATTGGGGGATATAATAATATAATGTGAGTCCCAGACATGAATGATTTCTCATTCACACCTGTACTAGTAACAAATACAGGACACGACTCCATGGAATTGGGGGGATATAATAATATAATGGGAGTCCCAGACATGAATGATTTCTCATTCACACCTGTACTACTAACAAATACAGGGACACGACTCCATGGAATTAGGGGGATATAATAATATAATGTGAGTCCCTGACATGAATGATTTCTCATTCACACCTGTACTAGTAACAAATACAGGACACGACTCCATGGAATTGGGGGATATAATAATATAATGGGAGTCCCGGACATGAATGATTTCTCATTCACACCTGTACTAGTAACAAATACAGGGACACGACTCCATGGAATTGGGGGGGATATAATAATATAATGTGAGTCCCTGACATGAATGATTTCTCTTTCACACCTGTACTAGTAACAAATACAGGACACGACTCCATGGAATTGGGGGATATAATAATATAATGTGAGTCCCTGACATGAATGATTTCTCATTCACACCTGTACTAGTAACAAATACAGGGACATGACTCCATGGAATTGGGGGATATAATAATATAATGTGAGTCCCTGACATGAATGATTTCTCATTCACACCTGTACTAGTAACAAATACAGGACACGACTCCATGGAATTGGAGGGATATAATAATATAATGTGAGTCCCAGACATGAATGATTTCTCATTCACACCTGTACTAGTAACAAATACAGGACACGACTCCATGGAATTGGGGGATATAATAATATAATGTGAGTCCCTGACATGAATGATTTCTCATTCACACCTGTACTACTAACAAATACAGGGACACAACTCCATGGAATTGGGGGGATATAATAATATAATGTGAGTCCCGGACATGAATGATTTCTCATTCACACCTGTACTAGTAACAAATACAGGACAGGACTCCATGGAATTGGGGGGATATAATAATATAATGGGAGTCCCAGACATGAATGATTTCTCATTCACACCTGTACTACTAACAAATACAGGACACGACTCCATGGAATTACGGGATATAATAATATAATGGGAGTCCCAGACATGAATGATTTCTCATTCACACCTGTACTAGTAACAAATACAGGGACACGACTACATGGAATTGGGGGGATATAATAATATAATGTGAGTCCCTGACATGAATGATTTCTCATTCACACCTGTACTAGTAACAAATACAGGACATGACTCCATGGAAGTGGGGGATATAATAATATAATGTGAGTCCCAGACATGAATGATTTCTCATTCACACCTGTACTAGTAACAAATACAGGACACGACTCCATGGAATTGGGGGGATATAATAATATAATGTGAGTCCCGGACATGAATGATTTCTCATTCACCCCTGTACTAGTAACAAATACAGGGACACGACTCCATGGAATTGGGGGGATATAATAATATAATGTGAGTCCCTGACATGAATGATTTCTTATTCACCCCTATACTAGTAACAAATACAGGGACACGACTCCATGGAATTCGGGGATATAATAATATAATGTGAGTCCCTGACATGAATGATTTCTCATTCACACCTGTACTAGTAACAAATACAGGGACACGACTCCATGGAATTGGGGGGATATAATAATATAATGTGAGTCCCAGACATGAATGATTTCTCATTCACACCTGTACTAGTAACAAATACAGGGACACGACTCCATGGAATTGGGGGATATAATAATATAATGTGAGTCCCAGACATGAATGATTTCTCATTCACACCTGTACTAGTAACAGATACAAGAACACGACTCCATGGAATTGGGGGAATATAATAATATAATGTGAGTCCCTGACATGAATGATTTCTCATTCACACCTGTACTAGTAACAGATACAAGAACACGACTCCATGGAATTGGGGGATATAATAATATAATGTGAGTCCCGGACATGAATGATTTCTCATTCACACCTGTACTAGTAACAAATACAGGACACGACTCCATGGAATTGGGGGATATAATAATATAATGGGAGTCACCGACATGAATGATTTCTCATTCACACCTGTACTAGTAACAAATACAGGACACGACTCCATGGAATTGGGGGATATAATAATATAATGGGAGTCCCAGACATGAATGATTTCTCATTCACACCTGTACTAGTAACAAATACAGGGACACGACTCCATGGAATTGGGGGATATAATAATATAATGGGAGTCCCAGACATGAATGATTTCTCATTCACACCTGTACTAGTAACAAATACAGGACACGACTCCATGGAATTGGGGGGATATAATAATATAATGTGAGTCCCAGACATGAATGATTTCTCA
The DNA here is from genome assembly GCA_037306005.1 of Rhinophrynus dorsalis. Classification (NCBI taxonomy): domain Eukaryota; kingdom Metazoa; phylum Chordata; class Amphibia; order Anura; family Rhinophrynidae; genus Rhinophrynus; species Rhinophrynus dorsalis. Next base: position 30,230 of record JBBDGT010000345.1, on the reverse strand, counting down.
TTCACACCTGTACTAGTAACAAATATAGGACACGACTCCATGGAATTGGGGGGATATAATAATATAATGGGAGTCACAGACATGAATGATTTCTCATTCACACCTGTACTAGTAACAAATACAGGACACGACTCCATGGAATTGGGGGATATAATAATATAATGTGAGTCCCAGACATGAATGATTTCTTATTCACACCTGTACTAGTAACAAATACAGGACACGACTCCATGGAATTGGGGGGGATATAATAATATAATGGGAGTCACAGACATGAATGATTTCTCATTCACACCTGTACTAGTAACAAATACAGGACACGACTCCATGGAATTGGGGGATATAATAATATAATGTGAGTCCCAGACATGAATGATTTCTCATTCACACCTGTACTAGTAACAAATACAGGACACGACTCCATGGAAATGGGGGGGATATAATAATATAATGGGAGTCACAGACATGAATGATTTCTCATTCACACCTGTACTAGTAACAAATACAGGGACACGACTCCATAGAATTGGGGGATATAATAATATAATGGGAGTCCCGGACATGAATGATTTCTCATTCACACCTGTACTAGTAACAAATACAGGACACGACTCCATGGAATTCGGGGATATAATAATATAATGTGAGTCCCTGACATGAATGATTTCTCATTCACACCTGTACTAGTAACAAATACAGGAACACGACTCCATGGAATTGGGGGATATAATAATATAATGTGAGTCCCAGACATGAATGATTTCTTATTCACACCTGTACTAGTAACAAATACAGGACACGACTCCATGGAATTGGGGGGATATAATAATATAATGTGAGTCCCTGACATGAATGATTTCTCATTCACACCTGTACTAGTAACAAATACAGGACACGACTCCATGGAATTGGGGGATATAATAATATAATGTGAGTCCCTGACATGAAAGATTTCTCATTCACACCTGTACTAGTAACAAATACAGGGACACGACTCCATGGAATTGGGGGATATAATAATATAATGGGAGTCCCAGACATGAATGATTTCTCATTCACACCTATACTAGTAACAAATACAGGAACACAACTCCATGGAATTCGGGGATATAATAATATAATGTGAGTCCCTGACATGAATGATTTCTCATTCACACCTGTACTAGTAACAAATACAGGAACACGACTCGATGGAATTGGGGGGATATAATAATATAATGGGAGTCCCTGACATGAATGATTTCTCATTCACACTTGTACTAGTAACAAATACAGGGACACGACTCCATGGAATTGGGGGATATAATAATATAATGTGAGTCCCTGACATGAATGATTTCTCATTCACACCTGTACTAGTAACAAATACAGGACACGACTCCATGGAATTGGGGGGATATAATAATATAATGGGAGTCCCAGACATGAATGATTTCTCATTCACCCCTGTACTAGTAACAAATACAGGACACGACTCCATGGAATTGGGGGATATAATAATATAATGTGAGTCCCTGACATGAGTGATTTCTCATTCACACCTGTACTAGTAACAAATACAGGGACATGACTCCATGGAATTGGGGGATATAATAATATAATGGGAGTCCCGGACATGAATGATTTCTCATTCACACCTGTACTAGTAACAAATACAGGAACACGACTCCATGGAATTGGGGGATATAATAATATAATGTGAGTCCCTGACATGAATGATTTCTCATTCACACCTGTACTAGTAACAAATACAGGACAGGACTCCATGGAATTGGGGGGATATAATAATATAATGGGAGTCCCAGACATGAATGATTTCTCATTCACACCTGTACTACTAACAAATACAGGACACGACTCCATGGAACTGGGGAGATAAAATAATATAATGTGAGTCCCGGACATGAATGATTTCTCATTCACACCTGTACCAGTAACAAATACAGGGACACGACTCCATGGAATTGGGGGATATAATAATATAATGTGAGTCCCAGACATGAATGATTTCTCATTCACACCTGTACTAGTAACAAATACAGGACAGGACTCCATGGAATTGGGGGGATATAATAATATAATGTGAGTCCCTGACATGAATGATTTCTCATTCACCCCTGTACTAGTAACAAATACAGGGACACAACTCCATGGAATTGGGAGATATAATAATATAATGGGAGTCCCAGACATGAATAATTTCTTATTCACCCCTATACTAGTAACAAATACAGGGACAAGACTCCATGGAATTCGGGGATATAATAATATAATGTGAGTCCCTGACATGAATGATTTCTCATTCACACCTGTACTAGTAACAAATACAGGAACACGACTCCATGGAATTCGGGGATATAATAATATAATGTGAGTCCCTGACATGAATGATTTCTCATTCACACCTGTACTAGTAACAAATACAGGAACACGACTCGATGGAATTGGGGGGATATAATAATATAATGGGAGTCCCAGACATGAATGATTTCTCATTCACACTTGTACTAGTAACAAATACAGGGACACGACTCCATGGAATTGGGGGATATAATAATATAATGTGAGTCCCTGACATGAATGATTTCTCATTCACACCTGTACTAGTAACAAATACAGGACACGACTCCATGGAATTGGGGGGATATAATAATATAATGGGAGTCCCAGACATGAATGATTTCTCATTCACCCCTGTACTAGTAACAAATACAGGACACGACTCCATGGAATTGGGGGATATAATAATATAATGTGAGTCCCTGACATGAGTGATTTCTCATTCACACCTGTACTAGTAACAAATACAGGGACATGACTCCATGGAATTGGGGGATATAATAATATAATGGGAGTCCCGGACATGAATGATTTCTCATTCACACCTGTACTAGTAACAAATACAGGAACACGACTCCATGGAATTGGGGGATATAATAATATAATGTGAGTCCCTGACATGAATGATTTCTCATTCACACCTGTACTAGTAACAAATACAGGACAGGACTCCATGGAATTGGGGGGATATAATAATATAATGGGAGTCCCAGACATGAATGATTTCTCATTCACACCTGTACTACTAACAAATACAGGACACGACTCCATGGAACTGGGGAGATAAAATAATATAATGTGAGTCCCGGACATGAATGATTTCTCATTCACACCTGTACCAGTAACAAATACAGGGACACGACTCCATGGAATTGGGGGATATAATAATATAATGTGAGTCCCAGACATGAATGATTTCTCATTCACACCTGTACTAGTAACAAATACAGGACAGGACTCCATGGAATTGGGGGGATATAATAATATAATGTGAGTCCCTGACATGAATGATTTCTCATTCACCCCTGTACTAGTAACAAATACAGGGACACAACTCCATGGAATTGGGAGATATAATAATATAATGGGAGTCCCAGACATGAATAATTTCTTATTCACCCCTATACTAGTAACAAATACAGGGACAAGACTCCATGGAATTCGGGGATATAATAATATAATGTGAGTCCCTGACATGAATGATTTCTCATTCACACCTGTACTAGTAACAAATACAGGAACACGACTCCATGGAATTGGGGGATATAATAATATAATGTGAGTCCCAGACATGAATGATTTCTCATTCACACCTGTACTAGTAACAGATACAAGAACACGACTCCATGGAATTGGGGGGATATAATAATATAATGTGAGTCCCTGACATGAATGATTTCTCATTCACACCTGTACTAGTAACAGATACAAGAACACGACTCCATGGAATTGGGGGATATAATAATATAATGTGAGTCCCGGACATGAATGATTTCTCATTCACACCTGTACTAGTAACAAATACAGGACACAACTCCATGGAATTGGGGGATATAATAATATAATGGGAGTCACCGACATGAATGATTTCTCATTCACACCTGTACTAGTAACAAATACAGGACACGACTCCATGGAATTGGGGGATATAATAATATAATGGGAGTACCGGGCATGAATGATTTCTCAGTCACACCTGTACTAGTAACAAATACAGGACACGACTCCATGGAATTGGGGGATATAATAATATAATGTGAGTCCCAGACATGAATGATTTCTCATTCACACCTGTACTAGTAACAAATACAGGGACACGACTCCATGGAATTGGGGGATATAATAATATAATGGGAGTCCCAGACATGAATGATTTCTCATTCACACCTGTACTAGTAACAAATACAGGACACGACTCCATGGAATTTGGGGGATATAATAATATAATGTGAGTCCCAGACATGAATGATTTCTCATTCACACCTGTACTAGTAACAAATACAGGACACGACTCCATGGAATTGGGGGGATATAATAATATAATGGGAGTCACAGACATGAATGATTTCTCATTCACACCTGTACTAGTAACAAATACAGGACACGACTCCATGGAATTGGGGGATATAATAATATAATGTGAGTCCCAGACATGAATGATTTCTTATTCACACCTGTACTAGTAGCAAATACAGGACACGACTCCATGGAATTGGGGGGATATAATAATATAATGTGAGTCCCTGACATGAATGATTTCTCATTCACACCTGTACTAGTAACAAATACAGGACACGACTCCATGGAATTGGGGGATATAATAATATAATGTGAGTCCCAGACATGAATGATTTCTTATTCACACCTGTACTAGTAACAAATACAGGACACGACTCCATGGAATTGGGGGGATATAATAATATAATGTGAGTCCCTGACATGAATGATTTCTCATTCACACCTGTACTAGTAACAAATACAGGACACGACTCCATGGAATTGGGGGATATAATAATATAATGTGAGTCCCTGACATGAAAGATTTCTCATTCACACCTGTACTAGTAACAAATACAGGGACACGACTCCATGGAATTGGGGGATATAATAATATAATGGGAGTCCCAGATATGAATGATTTCTCATTCACACCTATACTAGTAACAAATACAGGAACACAACTCCATGGAATTCGGGGATATAATAATATAATGTGAGTCCCTGACATGAATGATTTCTCATTCACACCTGTACTAGTAACAAATACAGGAACACGACTCCATGGAATTGGGGGGATATAATAATATAATGGGAGTCCCAGACATGAATGATTTCTCATTCACACCTGTACTAGTAACAAATACAGGGACACGACTCCATGGAATTGGAGGATATAATAATATAATGGGAGTCCCAGACATGAATGATTTCTCATTCACACCTGTACTAGTAACAAATACAGGGACACGACTACATGGAATTGGGGGATATAATAATATAATGTGAGTCCCTGACATGAATGATTTCTCATTCACACCTGTACTAGTAACAAATACAGGACACGACTCCATGGAATTGGGGGATATAATAATATAATGTGAGTCCCTGACATGAATGATTTCTCATTCACACCTGTACTAGTAACAAATACAGGACACGACTCCATGGAATTGGGGGGGATATAATAATATAATGTGAGTCCCAGACATGAATGAATTCTCATTCACACCTGTACTAGTAACAAATACAGGACACGACTCCATGGAATTGGGGGATATAATAATATAATGTGAGTCCCTGACATGAATGATTTCTCATTCACACCTGTACTAGTAACAAATACAGGGACACGACTCCATGGAATTGTGGGGATATAATAATATAATGTGAGTCCCAGACATGAATGATTTCTCATTCACACCTGTACTAGTAACAAATACAGGACACAACTCCATGGAATTGGGGGATATAATAATATAATGTGAGTCCCAGACATGAATGATTTCTCATTCACACCTGTACTGGTAACAAATACAGGGACATGACTCCATGGAATTGGGGGATATAATAATATAATGTGAGTCCCAGACATGAATGATTTCTCATTCACACCTGTACTAGTAACAAATACAGGACAGGACTCCATGGAATTGGGGGATATAATAATATAATGTGAGTCCCTGACATGAATGAATTCTCATTCACACCTGTACTAGTAACAAATACAGGACAGGACTCCATGGAATTGGGGGATATAATAATATAATGGGAGTCCCGGACATGAATGATTTCTCATTCACACCTGTACTAGTAACAAATACAGGACACGACTCCATGGAATTGGGGGATATAATAATATAATGTGAGTCCCTGACATGAATGATTTCTCATTCACACCTGTACTAGTAACAAATACAGGACAGGACTCCATGGAATTGGGGGGATATAATAATATAATTTGAGTCCCAGACATGAATGATTTCTCATTCACACCTGTACTAGTAACAAATACAGGACACCACTCCATGGAATTGGGGGGATATAATAATATAATGGGAGTCACCGACATGAATGATTTCTCATTCACACCTGTACTAGTAACAAATACAGGACACGACTCCATGGAATTGGGGGGATATAATAATATAATGTGAGTCCCTGACATGAATGATTTCTCATTCACACCTGTACTAGTAACAAATACAGGACAGGACTCCATGGAATTGGGGGGATATATTAATATAATGGGAGTCACCGACATGAATGATTTCTCATTCACACCTGTACTAGTAACAAATACAGGACACGACTCCATGGAATTGGGGGATATAATAATATAATGTGAGTCCCTGACATGAATGATTTCTCATTCACACCTGTATTAGTAACAAATACAGGACACGACTCCATGGAATTGGGGGGATATAATAATATAATAGGAGTCCCGGACATGAATGATTTCTCATTCTCACCTGTACTAGTAACAAATACAGGACAGGACTCCATGGAATTGGGGGGATATAATAATATAATGGGAGTCCCTGACATGAATGATTTCTCATTCACCCCTGTATTAGTAACAAATACAGGACACGACTCCATGGAATTGGGGGATATAATAATATAATGTGAGTCCCTGACATGAATGATTTCTCATTCACACCTGTACTAGTAACAAATACAGGACAGGACTCCATGGAATTGGGGGGATATAATAATATAATGGGAGTCACCGACATGAATGATTTCTCATTCACACCTGTACTAGTAACAAATACAGGACACGACTCCATGGAATTGGGGGATATAATAATATAATGTGAGTCCCTGACATGAATGATTTCTCATTCACACCTGTATTAGTAACAAATACAGGACACGACTCCATGGAATTGGGGGGATATAATAATATAATAGGAGTCCCGGACATGAATGATTTCTCATTCTCACCTGTACTAGTAACAAATACAGGACAGGACTCCATGGAATTGGGGGGATATAATAATATAATGGGAGTCCCTGACATGAATGATTTCTCATTCACCCCTGTATTAGTAACAAATACAGGACACGACTCCATGGAATTGGGGGATATAATAATATAATGTGAGTCCCTGACATGAATGATTTCTCATTCACACCTGTACTAGTAACAAATACAGGGACACGACTCCATGGAATTGGGGGGATATAATAAAATAATGGGAGTCCCAGACATGAATGATTTCTCATTCACACCTGTACTAGTAACAAATACAGGACAGGACTCCATGGAATTGGGGGGATATAATAATATAATGGGAGTCCTGGACATGAATGATTTCTCATTCACACCTGTACTAGTAACAAATACAGGACAGGACTCCATGGAATTGGGGGGATATAATAATATAATGTGAGTCCCTGACATGAATGATTTCTCATTCACACCTGTACTAGTAACAAATACAGGACAGGACTCCATGGAATTGGGGGATATAATAATATAATGTGAGTCCCAGACATGAATGATTTCTCATTCACACCTGTACTAGTAACAAATAAAGGACAGGACTCCATGGAATTGGGGGGATATAATAATATAATGTGAGTCCCTGACATGAATGATTTCTCATTCACACCTGTACTAGTAACAAATACAGGACAGGACTCCATGGAATTGGGGGATATAATAATATAATGGGAGTCCCAGACATGAATGATTTCTGATTCACACCTGTACTAGTAACAGATACAGGGACACGACTCCATGGAATTGGGGGGGATATAATAATATAATGGGAGTCCAAGACATGAATGATTTCTCATTCACACCTGTACTAGTAACAAATACAGGAACACGACTCCATGGAATTGGGGGATATAATAATATAATGTGAGTCCCGGACATGAATGATTTCTCATTCACACCTGTACTAGTAACAAATACAGGACAGGACTCCATGGAATTGGGGGGATATAATAATATAATGGGAGTCCCGGACATGAATGATTTCTCATTCACACCTGTACTAGTAACAAATACAGGACACGACTCCATGGAATTGGGGGGATATAATAATATAATGGGAGTCCCTGACATGAATGATTTCTCATTCACACCTGTACTAGTAACAAATACAGGGACAGGACTCCATGGAATTGGGGGATATAATAATATAATGTGAGTCCCTGACATGAATGATTTCTCATTCACACCTGTACTAGTAACAAATACAGGACACGACTCCATGGAATTGGGGGGATATAATAATATAATGTGAGTCCCTGACATGAATGATTTCTCATTCACACCTGTACTAGTAACAAATACAGGACACAACTCCATGGAATTGGGGGGATATAATAATATAATGTGAGTCCCGGACATGAATGATTTCTCATTCACACCTGTACTAGTAACAAATACAGGACAGGACTCCATGGAATTGGGGGATATAATAATATAATGTGAGTCCCTGACATGAATGAATTCTCATTCACACCTGTACTAGTAACAAATACAGGACAGGACTCCATGGAATTGGGGGATATAATAATATAATGGGAGTCCCGGACATGAATGATTTCTCATTCACACCTGTACTAGTAACAAATACAGGACACGACTCCATGGAATTGGGGGATATAATAATATAATGTGAGTCCCTGACATGAATGATTTCTCATTCACACCTGTACTAGTAACAAATACAGGACAGGACTCCATGGAATTGGGGGGATATAATAAAATAATGTGAGTCCCAGACATGAATGATTTCTCATTCACACCTGTACTAGTAACAAATACAGGACACCACTCCATGGAATTGGGGGGATATAATAATATAATGGGAGTCACCGACATGAATGATTTCTCATTCACACCTGTACTAGTAACAAATACAGGACACGACTCCATGGAATTGGGGGGATATAATAATATAATGTGAGTCCCTGACATGAATGATTTCTCATTCACACCTGTACTAGTAACAAATACAGGACAGGACTCCATGGAATTGGGGGGATATAATAATATAATGGGAGTCACCGACATGAATGATTTCTCATTCACACCTGTACTAGTAACAAATACAGGACACGACTCCATGGAATTGGTGGATATAATAATATAATGTGAGTCCCTGACATGAATGATTTCTCATTCACACCTGTATTAGTAACAAATACAGGACACGACTCCATGGAATTGGGGGGATATAATAATATAATAGGAGTCCCGGACATGAATGATTTCTCATTCTCACCTGTACTAGTAACAAATACAGGACAGGACTCCATGGAATTGGGGGGATATAATAATATAATGGGAGTCCCTGACATGAATGATTTCTCATTCACCCCTGTATTAGTAACAAATACAGGACACGACTCCATGGAATTGGGGGATATAATAATATAATGTGAGTCCCTGACATGAATGATTTCTCATTCACACCTGTACTAGTAACAAATACAGGGACACGACTCCATGGAATTGGGGGGATATAATAATATAATGGGAGTCCCAGACATGAATGATTTCTCATTCACACCTGTACTAGTAACAAATACAGGACAGGACTCCATGGAATTGGGGGGATATAATAATATAATGGGAGTCCTGGACATGAATGATTTCTCATTCACACCTGTACTAGTAACAAATACAGGACAGGACTCCATGGAATTGGGGGGATATAATAATATAATGTGAGTCCCTGACATGAATGATTTCTCATTCACACCTGTACTAGTAACAAATACAGGACAGGACTCCATGGAATTGGGGGATATAATAATATAATGTGAGTCCCAGACATGAATGATTTCTCATTCACACCTGTACTAGTAACAAATAAAGGACAGGACTCCATGGAATTGGGGGGATATAATAATATAATGTGAGTCCCTGACATGAATGATTTCTCATTCACACCTGTACTAGTAACAAATACAGGACAGGACTCCATGGAATTGGGGGATATAATAATATAATGGGAGTCCCAGACATGAATGATTTCTGATTCACACCTGTACTAGTAACAGATACAGGGACACGACTCCATGGAATTGGGGGGGATATAATAATATAATGGGAGTCCAAGACATGAATGATTTCTCATTCACACCTGTACTAGTAACAAATACAGGAACACGACTCCATGGAATTGGGGGATATAATAATATAATGTGAGTCCCGGACATGAATGATTTCTCATTCACACCTGTACTAGTAACAAATACAGGACAGGACTCCATGGAATTGGGGGGATATAATAATATAATGGGAGTCCCGGACATGAATGATTTCTCATTCACACCTGTACTAGTAACAAATACAGGACACGACTCCATGGAATTGGGGGGATATAATAATATAATGGGAGTCCCTGACATGAATGATTTCTCATTCACACCTGTACTAGTAACAAATACAGGGACAGGACTCCATGGAATTGGGGGATATAATAATATAATGTGAGTCCCTGACATGAATGATTTCTCATTCACACCTGTACTAGTAACAAATACAGGACACGACTCCATGGAATTGGGGGGATATAATAATATAATGTGAGTCCCTGACATGAATGATTTCTCATTCACACCTGTACTAGTAACAAATACAGGACACAACTCCATGGAATTGGGGGGATATAATAATATAATGTGAGTCCCGGACATGAATGATTTCTCATTCACACCTGTACTAGTAACAAATACAGGACACGACTCCATGGAATTGGGGGGATATAATAATATAATGTGAGTCCCTGACATGAATGATTTCTCATTCACACCTGTACTAGTAACAAATACAGGACAGGACTCCATGGAATTGGGGGATATAATAATATAATGTGAGTCCCTGACATGAATGATTTCTCAGTCACACCTGTACTAGTAACAAATACAGGACACGACTCCATGGAATTGGGGGGATATAATAATATAATGGGAGTCCCTGACATGAATGAATTCTCATTCACACCTGTACTAGTAACAAATACAGGACACGACTCCATGGAATTGGGGGGATATAATAATATAATGTGAGTCCCTGACATGAATGATTTCTCATTCACACCTGTACTAGTAACAAATACAGGACAGGACTCCATGGAATTGGGGGATATAATAATATAATGTGAGTCCCTGACATGAATGATTTCTCAGTCACACCTGTACTAGTAACAAATACAGGACACGACTCCATGGAATTGGGGGGATATAATAATATAATGTGAGTCCTGGACATGAATGATTTCTCATTCACACCTGTACTAGTAACAAATACAGGGACACGACTCCATGGAATTGGGGGGATATAATAATATAATGTGAGTCCCGGACATGAATTATTTCTCATTCACACCTGTACTACTAACAAATACAGGGACACGACTCCATGGAATTGGGGGATATAATAATATAATGTGAGTCCCGGACATGAATGATTTCTCATTCACACCTGTACTACTAACAAATACAGGGACACGACTCTATGGAATTGGGGGGATATAATAATATAATGTGAGTCCTGGACATGAATGATTTCTCATTCACACCTGTACTAGTAACAAATACAGGGTCACGACTCCATGGAATTGGGGGATATAATAATATAATGTGAGTCCCAGACATGAATGATTTCTCATTCACACCTGTACTAGTAACAAATACAGGACACGACTCCATGGAATTGGGGGGATATAATAATATAATGTGAGTCCTGGACATGAATGATTTCTCATTCACACCTGTACTAGTAACAAATACAGGGTCACGACTCCATGGAATTGGGGGATATAATAATATAATGTGAGTCCCAGACATGAATGATTTCTCATTCACACCTGTACTAGTAACAAATACAGGACACGACTCCATGGAATTGGGGGATATAATAATATAATGTGAGTCCCTGACATGAATGATTTCTCATTCACACCTGTACTAGTAACAAATACAGGGTCACGACTCCATGGAATTGGGGGATATAATAATATAATGTGAGTCCCAGACATGAATGATTTCTCATTCACACCTGTACTAGTAACAAATACAGGGACACGACTCCATGGAATTGGGGGATATAATAATATAATGTGAGTCCCAGACATGAATGATTTCTCATTCACACCTGTACTAGTAACAAATACAGGACAGGACTCCATGGAATTGGGGGGATATAATAATATAATGGGAGTCACAGACATGAATGATTTCTCATTCACACCTGTACTAGTAACAAATACAGGACACGACTCCATGGAATTGGGGGATATAATAATATAATGTGAGTCCCAGACATGAATGATTTCTCATTCACACCTGTACTAGTAACAAATACAGGACACGACTCCATGGAATTGGGGGGATATAATAATATAATATGAGTCCCAGACATGAATGATTTCTCATTCACACCTGTACTAGTAACAAATACAGGACACGACTCCATGGAATTCGGGGATATAATAATATAATGTGAGTCCCTGACATGAATGATTTCTTATTCACACCTGTACTAGTAACAAATACAGGAACACGACTCCATGGAATTGGGGGATATAATAATATAATGTGAGTCCCTGACATGAATGATTTCTCATTCACACCTGTACTAGTAACAAATACAGGACACGACTCCATGGAATTGGGGGATATAATAATATAATGGGAGTCCCGGACATGAATGATTTCTCATTCACACCTGTACTAGTAACAAATACAGGACAGGACTCCATGGAATTGGGGGGATATAATAATATAATGTGAGTCCCAGACATGAATGATTTCTCATTCACACCTGTACTAGTAACAGATACAGGGACACGACTCCATGGAATTGGGGGATATAATAATATAATGGGAGTCCCAGACATGAATTATTTCTCATTCACACCTGTACTAGTAACAAATACAGGACAGGACTCCATGGAATTGGGGGGGATATAATAATATAATGTGAGTCCCTGACATGAATGATTTCTCATTCACACCTGTACTAGTAACAAATACAGGGACACGACTCCATGGAATTGGGGGGATATAATAATATAATGGGAGTCCCTGACATGAATGATTTCTCATTCACACCTGTACTAGTAACAAATACAGGACAGGACTCCATGGAATTGGGGGATATAATAATATAATGTGAGTCCCGGACATGAATGATTTCTCATTTACACCTGTACTAGTAACAAATACAGGGACACGACTCCATGGAATTGGGGGATATAATAATATAATGGGAGTCCCAGACATGAATGATTTCTCATTCACACCTGTACTAGTAACAAATACAGGGACACGACTCCATGGAATTGGGGGATATAATAATATAATGTGAGTCCCTGACATGAATGATTTCTCATTCACACCTGTACTAGTAACAAATACAGGACACGACTCCATGGAATTGGGGGGGTATAATAATATAATGTGAGTCCCGGACATGAATGATTTCTCATTCACACCTGTACTAGTAACAAATACAGGACAGGACTCCATGGAATTGGGGGATATAATAATATAATGTGAGTCCCAGACATGAATGATTTCTCAGTCACACCTGTACTGGTAACAAATACAGGGACATGACTCCATGGAATTGGGGGATATAATAATATAATGTGAGTCCCAGACATGAATGATTTCTCATTCACACCTATACTAGTAACAAATACAGGACAGGACTCCATGGAATTGGGGGATATAATAATATAATGTGAGTCTCAGACATGAATGATTTCTCATTCACACCTGTACTAGTAACAAATACAGGAACACGACTCCATGGAATTGGGGGGATATAATAATATAATGGGAGTCCCAGACATGAATGATTTCTCATTCACACCTGTACTAGTAACAAATACAGGACACGACTCCATGGAATTGGGGGGATATAATAATATAATGTGAGTCCCAGACATGAATGATTTCTCAGTCACACCTGTACTGGTAACAAATACAGGGACATGACTCCATGGAATTGGGGGATATAATAATATAATGTGAGTCCCAGACATGAATGATTTCTCATTCACACCTGTACTAGTAACAAATACAGGACACGACTCCATGGAATTGGGGGATATAATAATATAATGTGAGTCCCAGACATGAATGATTTCTCATTCACACCTGTACTAGTAACAAATACAGGACACGACTCCATGGAATTGGGGGATATAATAATATAATGGGAGTCCCAGACAAGAATGATTTCTCATTCACACCTGTACTGGTAACAAATACAGGAACACGACTCCATGGAATTGGGGGGATATAATAATATAATGTGAGTCCCAGACATGAATGATTTCTCATTCACACCTGTACTGGTAACAAATACAGGACAGGACTCCATGGAATTGGGGGGATATAATAATATAATGTGAGTCCCAAACATGAATGATTTCTCATTCACACCTGTAGTAGTAACAAATACAGGACACGACTCCATGGAATTGGGGGGATATAATAATACAATAGTAGTCCCAGACATGAATGATTTCTCATTCACACCTGTACTAGTAACAAATACTGGACACGACTCCATGGAATTGGGGGATATAATAATATAATGTGAGTCCCGGACATGAATGATTTCTCATTCACACCTGTACTAGTAACAAATACAGGACACGACTCCATGGAATTGGGGGATATAATAATATAATGTGAGTCCCGGACATGAATGATTTCTCATTCACACCTGTACTAGTAACAAATACAGGGACACGACTCCATGGAATTGGGGGATATAATAATATAATGGGAGTCCCAGACATGAATTATTTCTCATTCACACCTGTACTAGTAACAAATACAGGACAGGACTCCATGGAATTGGGGGGGATATAATAATATAATGTGAGTCCCTGACATGAATGATTTCTCATTCACACCTGTACTAGTAACAAATACAGGGACACGACTCCATGGAATTGGGGGGATATAATAATATAATGGGAGTCCCTGACATGAATGATTTCTCATTCACACCTGTACTAGTAACAAATACAGGACAGGACTCCATGGAATTGGGGGATATAATAATATAATGTGAGTCCCGGACATGAATGATTTCTCATTTACACCTGTACTAGTAACAAATACAGGGACACGACTCCATGGAATTGGGGGATATAATAATATAATGGGAGTCCCAGACATGAATGATTTCTCATTCACACCTGTACTAGTAACAAATACAGGGACACGACTCCATGGAATTGGGGGATATAATAATATAATGTGAGTCCCTGACATGAATGATTTCTCATTCACACCTGTACTAGTAACAAATACAGGACACGACTCCATGGAATTGGGGGGGTATAATAATATAATGTGAGTCCCGGACATGAATGATTTCTCATTCACACCTGTACTAGTAACAAATACAGGACAGGACTCCATGGAATTGGGGGATATAATAATATAATGTGAGTCCCAGACATGAATGATTTCTCAGTCACACCTGTACTGGTAACAAATACAGGGACATGACTCCATGGAATTGGGGGATATAATAATATAATGTGAGTCCCAGACATGAATGATTTCTCATTCACACCTATACTAGTAACAAATACAGGACAGGACTCCATGGAATTGGGGGATATAATAATATAATGTGAGTCCCAGACATGAATGATTTCTCATTCACACCTGTACTAGTAACAAATACAGGAACACGACTCCATGGAATTGGGGGGATATAATAATATAATGGGAGTCCCAGACATGAATGATTTCTCATTCACACCTGTACTAGTAACAAATACAGGACACGACTCCATGGAATTAGGGGGATATAATAATATAATGTGAGTCCCAGACATGAATAATTTCTCAGTCACACCTGTAATGGTAACAAATACAGGGACATGACTCCATGGAATTGGGGGATATAATAATATAATGTGAGTCCCAGACATGAATGATTTCTCATTCACACCTGTACTAGTAACAAATACAGGACAGGACTCCATGGAATTGGGGGATATAATAATATAATGTGAGTCCCAGACATGAATGATTTCTCATTCACACCTGTACTAGTAACAAATACAGGACACGACTCCATGGAATTGGGGGATATAATAATATAATGGGAGTCCCAGACAAGAATGATTTCTCATTCACACCTGTACTGGTAACAAATACAGGAACACGACTCCATGGAATTGGGGGGATATAATAATATAATGTGAGTCCCAGACATGAATGATTTCTCATTCACACCTGTACTGGTAACAAATACAGGACAGGACTCCATGGAATTGGGGGGATATAATAATATAATGTGAGTCCCAAACATGAATGATTTCTCATTCACACCTGTAGTAGTAACAAATACAGGACACGACTCCATGGAATTGGGGGGATATAATAATACAATAGTAGTCCCAGACATGAATGATTTCTCATTCACACCTGTACTAGTAACAAATACAGGACACGACTCCATGGAATTGGGGGATATAATAATATAATGTGAGTCCCGGACATGAATGATTTCTCATTCACACCTGTACTAGTAACAAATACAGGACACGACTCCATGGAATTGGGGGATATAATAATATAATGTGAGTCCCGGACATGAATGATTTCACATTCACACCTGTACTAGTAACAAATACAGGGACACGACTCCATGGAATTGGGGGGATATAATAATATAATGGGAGTCCCGGACATGAATGATTTCTCATTCACACCTGTACTAGTAACAAATACAGGGTCACGACTCCATGGAATTGGGGGATATAATAATATAATGTGAGTCCCAGACATGAATGATTTCTCATTCACACCTGTACTAGTAACAAATACAGGGACACGACTCCATGGAATTGGGGGATATAATAATATAATGGGAGTCCCAGACATGAATG
Source organism: Rhinophrynus dorsalis (assembly GCA_037306005.1). Taxonomy (NCBI): domain Eukaryota; kingdom Metazoa; phylum Chordata; class Amphibia; order Anura; family Rhinophrynidae; genus Rhinophrynus; species Rhinophrynus dorsalis. Next base: position 12,984 of record JBBDGT010000345.1, on the reverse strand, counting down.
ATTTCTCATTCACACCTGTACTAGTAACAAATACAGGGACACGACTCCATGGAATTGGGGGGATATAATAATATAATGTGAGTCCCAGACATGAAAGATTTCTCATTCACACCTGTACTAGTAACAAATACAGGGACACGACTCCATGGAATTGGGGGGATATAATAATATAATGTGAGTCCCAGACATGAATGATTTCTCATTCACACCTGTACTAGTAACAAATACAGGGACACGACTCCATGGAATTGGGGGATATAATAATATAATGGGAGTCCCAGACATGAATGATTTCTCATTCACACCTGTACTAGTAACAAATACAGGACAGGACTCCATGGAATTGGGGGGATATAATAATATAATGGGAGTCCCGGACATGAATGATTTCTCATTCACACCTGTACTAGTAACAAATACAGGGACACGACTCCATGGAATTGGGGGGATATAATAATATAATGGGAGTCCCGGACATGAATGATTTCTCATTCACACCTGTACTAGAACAAATACAGGGTCACGACTCCATGGAATTGGGGGATATAATAATATAATGGGAGTCCCAGACATGAATGATTTCTCATTCACCCCTGTACTAGTAACAAATACAGGGACACAACTCCATGGAATTGGGGGATATAATAATATAATGTGAGTCCCTGACATGAATGATTTCTCATTCACACCTGTACTAGTAACAAATACAGGGTCACGACTCCATGGAATTGGGGGATATAATAATATAATGTGAGTCCCAGACATGAATGATTTCTCATTCACACCTGTACTAGTAACAAATACAGGGACACAACTCCATGGAATTGGGGGATATAATAATATAATGTGAGTCCCAGACATGAAAGATTTCTCATTCACACCTGTACTAGTAACAAATACAGGACACGACTCCATTGAATTGGGGGGATATAATAATATAATGTGAGTCCCGGACATGAATGATTTCTCATTCACACCTGTACTAGTAACAAATACAGGACACAACTCCATGGAATTGGGGGATATAATAATATAATGTGAGTCCCGGACATGAATGATTTCTCATTCACACCTATACTAGTAACAAATACAGGACACGACTCCATAGAATTGGGGGATATAATAATATAATGTGAGTCCCAGACATGAATGATTTCTCATTCACACCTGTACTGGTAACAGATACAGGGACACGACTCCATGGAATTGGGGGGATATAATAATATAATGGGAGTCCCTGACATGAATGATTTCTCATTCACACCTGTACTAGTAACAAATACAGGAACACGACTCCATGGAATTGGGGGGATATAATAATACAATAGGAGTCCCAGACATGAATGATTTCTCATTCACACCTGTACTAGTAACAAATACAGGAACACGACTCCATGGAATTGGGGGATATAATAATATAATGTGAGTCCCTGACATGAAAGATTTCTCATTCACACCTCTACTAGTAACAAATACAGGGACACGACTCCATGGAATTGGGGGATATAATAATATAATGGGAGTCCCAGACATGAATGATTTCTCATTCACACCTATACTAGTAACAGATACAGGGACAAGACTCCATGGAATTGGGGGATATAATAATATAATGTGAGTCCCGGACATGAATGATTTCTCATTCACACCTGTACTAGTAACAAATACAGGACACGACTCCATGGAATTCGGGGATATAATAATATAATGTGAGTCCCTGATATGAATGATTTCTCATTCACACCTGTACTAGTAACAAATACAGGAACACGACTCCATGGAATTGGGGGGATATAATAATATAAGGGGAGTCACCGACATGAATGATTTCTCATTCACACCTGTACTAGTAACAAATACAGGGACACGACTCCATGGAATTGGGGGGATATAATAATATAATGTGAGTCCCGGACATGAATGATTTCTCATTCACACCTGTACTAGTAACAAATACAGGGACACGACTCCATGGAATTGGGGGATATAATAATATAATGTGAGTCCCGGACATGAATGATTTCTCATTCACACCTGTACTAGTAACAAATACAGGACACGACTCCATGGAATTGGGGGGATATAATAATATAATGTGAGTCCCTGACATGAATGATTTCTCATTCACACCTGTACTAGTAACAAATACAGGACACGACTCCATGGAATTGGGGGGATATAATAATATAATGTGAGTCCCTGACATGAATGATTTCTCATTCACACCTGTACTAGTAACAAATACAGGACACGACTCCATGGAATTGGGGGATATAATAATATAATGTGAGTCCCTGACATGAATGATTTCTCATTCATACCTGTACTAGTAACAAATACAGGACACGACTCCATGGAATTCGGGGATATAATAATATAATGTGAGTCCCTGACATGAATGATTTCTCATTCACACCTGTACTAGTAACAAATACAGGGACACGACTCCATGGAATTGGGGGGATATAATAATATAATGTGAGTCCCGAACATGAATGATTTCTCATTCACACCTGTACTAGTAACAAATACAGGGACACGACTCCATGGAATTGGGGGGATATAATAATATAATGTGAGTCCCGAACATGAATGATTTCTCATTCACACCTGTACTAGTAACAAATACAGGGTCACGACTCCATGGAATTGGGGGATATAATAATATAATGTGAGTCCCAGACATGAATGATTTCTCATTCACACCTGTATTAGTAACAAATACAGGGACACAACTCCATGGAATTGGGGGGATATAATAATATAATGGGAGTCACAGACATGAATGATTTCTCATTCACACCTGTACTGGTAACAAATACAGGACACGACTCCATGGAATTGGGGGATATAATAATATAATGGGAGTCCCTGACATGAATGATTTCTCATTCACACCTGTACTAGTAACAAATACAGGACACGACTCCATGGAATTGGGGGGATATAATAATACAATAGGAGTCCCTGACATGAATGATTTCTCATTCACACCTGTACTAGTAACAAATACAGGACACGACTCCATGGAATTGGGGGGATATAATAATATAATGTGAGTCCCTGACATGAATGATTTCTCATTCACACCTGTACTAGTAACAAATACAGGACTCCATGGAATTGGGGGGATATAATAATACAATAGGAGTCCCTGACATGAATGATTTCTCATTCACACCTGTACTAGTAACAAATACAGGGACATGACTCCATGGAATTGGGGGGATATAATAATATAATGTGAGTCCCAGACATGAATGATTTCTCATTCACACCTGTACTAGTAACAAATACAGGACACGACTCCATGGAATTGGGGGATATAATAATATAATGTGAGTCCCTGACATGAATGATTTCTCATTCACACCTGTACTAGTAACAAATACAGGAACACGACTCCATGGAATTGGGGGGATATAATAATATAATGGGAGTCCCTGACATGAATGATTTCTCATTCACACCTGTACTAGTAACAAATACAGGACAGGACTCCATGGAATTGGGGGGATATAATAATATAATGGGAGTCCCGGACATGAATGATTTCTCATTCACACCTGTACTAGTAACAAATACAGGACACGACTCCATGGAATTGGGGGGATATAATAATATAATGTGAGTCCCTGACATGAATGATTTCTCTTTCACACCTGTACTAGTAACAAATACAGGACACGACTCCATGGAATTGGGGGATATAATAATATAATGTGAGTCCCTGACATGAATGATTTCTCATTCACACCTGTATTAGTAATAAATACAGGACACGACTCCATGGAATTGGGGGGATATAATAATATAATAGGAGTCCCGGACATGAATGATTTCTTATTCTCACCTGTACTAGTAACAAATACAGGACAGGACTCCATGGAATTGGGGGGATATAATAATATAATGGGAGTCCCTGACATGAATGATTTCTCATTCACCCCTGTATTAGTAACAAATACAGGACACGACTCCATGGAATTGGGGGATATAATAATATAATGTGAGTCCCTGACATGAATGATTTCTCATTCACACCTGTACTAGTAACAAATACAGGGACACGACTCCATGGAATTGGGGGGATATAATAAAATAATGGGAGTCCCAGACATGAATGATTTCTCATTCACACCTGTACTAGTAACAAATACAGGACAGGACTCCATGGAATTGGGGGGATATAATAATATAATGGGAGTCCTGGACATGAATGATTTCTCATTCACACCTGTACTAGTAACAAATACAGGACAGGACTCCATGGAATTGGGGGGATATAATAATATAATGTGAGTCCCTGACATGAATGATTTCTCATTCACACCTGTACTAGTAACAAATACAGGACAGGACTCCATGGAATTGGGGGATATAATAATATAATGTGAGTCCCAGACATGAATGATTTCTCATTCACACCTGTACTAGTAACAAATAAAGGACAGGACTCCATGGAATTGGGGGGATATAATAATATAATGTGAGTCCCTGACATGAATGATTTCTCATTCACACCTGTACTAGTAACAAATACAGGACAGGACTCCATGGAATTGGGGGATATAATAATATAATGGGAGTCCCAGACATGAATGATTTCTGATTCACACCTGTACTAGTAACAGATACAGGGACACGACTCCATGGAATTGGGGGGGATATAATAATATAATGGGAGTCCAAGACATGAATGATTTCTCATTCACACCTGTACTAGTAACAAATACAGGACACGACTCCATGGAATTGGGGAGATATAATAATATAATGGGAGTCCCTGACATGAATGATTTCTCATTCACACCTGTACTAGTAACAAATACAGGGACAGGACTCCATGGAATTGGGGGATATAATAATATAATGTGAGTCCCGGACATGAATGATTTCTCATTCACACCTGTACTAGTAACAAATACAGGACAGGACTCCATGGAATTGGGGGGATATAATAATATAATGGGAGTCCCGGACATGAATGATTTCTCATTCACACCTGTACTAGTAACAAATACAGGACACGACTCCATGGAATTGGGGAGATATAATAATATAATGGGAGTCCCTGACATGAATGATTTCTCATTCACACCTGTACTAGTAACAAATACAGGGACAGGACTCCATGGAATTGGGGGATATAATAATATAATGTGAGTCCCTGACATGAATGATTTCTCATTCACACCTGTACTAGTAACAAATACAGGACACGACTCCATGGAATTGGGGGGATATAATAATATAATGTGAGTCCCTGACATGAATGATTTCTCATTCACACCTGTACTAGTAACAAATACAGGACACAACTCCATGGAATTGGGGGGATATAATAATATAATGTGAGTCCCGGACATGAATGATTTCTCATTCACACCTGTACTAGTAACAAATACAGGACAGGACTCCATGGAATTGGGGATATAATAATATAATGTGAGTCCCTGACATGAATGAATTCTCATTCACACCTGTACTAGTAACAAATACAGGACAGGACTCCATGGAATTGGGGGATATAATAATATAATGGGAGTCCCGGACATGAATGATTTCTCATTCACACCTGTACTAGTAACAAATACAGGACACGACTCCATGGAATTGGGGGATATAATAATATAATGTGAGTCCCTGACATGAATGATTTCTCATTCACACCTGTACTAGTAACAAATACAGGACAGGACTCCATGGAATTGGGGGATATAATAATATAATATGAGTCCCAGACATGAATGATTTCTCTTTCACACCTGTACTAGTAACAAATACAGGACACCACTCCATGGAATTGGGGGATATAATAATATAATGGGAGTCACCGACATGAATGATTTCTCATTCACAACCTGTACTAGTAACAAATACAGGACACGACTCCATGGAATTGGGGGGATATAATAATATAATGTGAGTCCCTGACATGAATGATTTCTCATTCACACCTGTACTAGTAACAAATACAGGACAGGACTCCATGGAATTGGGGGGATATAATAATATAATGGGAGTCACCGACATGAATGATTTCTCATTCACACCTGTACTAGTAACAAATACAGGACACGACTCCATGGAATTGGGGGATATAATAATATAATGTGAGTCCCTGACATGAATGATTTCTCATTCACACCTGTACTTAGTAACAAATACAGGACACGACTCCATGGAATTGGGGGGATATAATAATATAATAGGAGTCCCGGACATGAATGATTTCTCATTCTCACCTGTACTAGTAACAAATACAGGACAGGACTCCATGGAATTGGGGGGATATAATAATATAATGGGAGTCCCTGACATGAATGATTTCTCATTCACCCCTGTATTAGTAACAAATACAGGACACGACTCCATGGAATTGGGGGATATAATAATATAATGTGAGTCCCTGACATGAATGATTTCTCATTCACACCTGTACTAGTAACAAATACAGGGACACGACTCCATGGAATTGGGGGGATATAATAATATAATGGGAGTCCCAGACATGAATGATTTCTCATTCACACCTGTACTAGTAACAAATACAGGACAGGACTCCATGGAATTGGGGGGATATAATAATATAATGGGAGTCCTGGACATGAATGATTTCTCATTCACACCTGTACTAGTAACAAATACAGGACAGGACTCCATGGAATTGGGGGGATATAATAATATAATGTGAGTCCCTGACATGAATGATTTCTCATTCACACCTGTACTAGTAACAAATACAGGACAGGACTCCATGGAATTGGGGGATATAATAATATAATGTGAGTCCCAGACATGAATGATTTCTCATTCACACCTGTACTAGTAACAAATAAAGGACAGGACTCCATGGAATTGGGGGGATATAATAATATAATGTGAGTCCCTGACATGAATGATTTCTCATTCACACCTGTACTAGTAACAAATACAGGACAGGACTCCATGGAATTGGGGGATATAATAATATAATGGGAGTCCCAGACATGAATGATTTCTGATTCACACCTGTACTAGTAACAGATACAGGGACACGACTCCATGGAATTGGGGGGATATAATAATATAATGGGAGTCCAAGACATGAATGATTTCTCATTCACACCTGTACTAGTAACAAATACAGGAACACGACTCCATGGAATTGGGGGATATAATAATATAATGTGAGTCCCGGACATGAATGATTTCTCATTCACACCTGTACTAGTAACAAATACAGGACAGGACTCCATGGAATTGGGGGGATATAATAATATAATGGGAGTCCCGGACATGAATGATTTCTCATTCACACCTGTACTAGTAACAAATACAGGACACGACTCCATGGAATTGGGGGGATATAATAATATAATGGGAGTCCCTGACATGAATGATTTCTCATTCACACCTGTACTAGTAACAAATACAGGGACAGGACTCCATGGAATTGGGGGATATAATAATATAATGTGAGTCCCTGACATGAATGATTTCTCATTCACACCTGTACTAGTAACAAATACAGGACACGACTCCATGGAATTGGGGGATATAATAATATAATGTGAGTCCCTGACATGAATGATTTCTCATTCACACCTGTACTAGTAACAAATACAGGACACAACTCCATGGAATTGGGGGGATATAATAATATAATGTGAGTCCCGGACATGAATGATTTCTCATTCACACCTGTACTAGTAACAAATACAGGACACGACTCCATGGAATTGGGGGGATATAATAATATAATGTGAGTCCCTGACATGAATGATTTCTCATTCACACCTGTACTAGTAACAAATACAGGACAGGACTCCATGGAATTGGGGGATATAATAATATAATGTGAGTCCCTGACATGAATGATTTCTCAGTCACACCTGTACTAGTAACAAATACAGGACACGACTCCATGGAATTGGGGGGATATAATAATATAATGGGAGTCCCTGACATGAATGAATTCTCATTCACACCTGTACTAGTAACAAATACAGGACACGACTCCATGGAATTGGGGGATATAATAATATAATGTGAGTCCCTGACATGAATGATTTCTCATTCACACCTGTACTAGTAACAAATACAGGACAGGACTCCATGGAATTGGGGGGATATAATAATATAATGTGAGTCCCTGACATGAATGATTTCTCAGTCACACCTGTACTAGTAACAAATACAGGACACGACTCCATGGAATTGGGGGGATATAATAATATAATGTGAGTCCTGGACATGAATGATTTCTCATTCACACCTGTACTAGTAACAAATACAGGGACACGACTCCATGGAATTGGGGGATATAATAATATAATGTGAGTCCCGGACATGAATTATTTCTCATTCACACCTGTACTACTAACAAATACAGGGACACGACTCCATGGAATTGGGGGATATAATAATATAATGTGAGTCCCGGACATGAATGATTTCTCATTCACACCTGTACTACTAACAAATACAGGGACACGACTCTATGGAATTGGGGGATATAATAATATAATGTGAGTCCTGGACATGAATGATTTCTCATTCACACCTGTACTAGTAACAAATACAGGGTCACGACTCCATGGAATTGGGGGATATAATAATATAATGTGAGTCCCAGACATGAATGATTTCTCATTCACACCTGTACTAGTAACAAATACAGGACACGACTCCATGGAATTGGGGGGATATAATAATATAATGTGAGTCCTGGACATGAATGATTTCTCATTCACACCTGTACTAGTAACAAATACAGGGTCACGACTCCATGGAATTGGGGGATATAATAATATAATGTGAGTCCCAGACATGAATGATTTCTCATTCACACCTGTACTAGTAACAAATACAGGACACGACTCCATGGAATTGGGGGATATAATAATATAATGTGAGTCCCTGACATGAATGATTTCTCATTCACACCTGTACTAGTAACAAATACAGGGTCACGACTCCATGGAATTGGGGGATATAATAATATAATGTGAGTCCCAGACATGAATGATTTCTCATTCACACCTGTACTAGTAACAAATACAGGGACACGACTCCATGGAATTGGGGGATATAATAATATAATGTGAGTCCCAGACATGAATGATTTCTCATTCACACCTGTACTAGTAACAAATACAGGACAGGACTCCATGGAATTGGGGGGATATAATAATATAATGGGAGTCACAGACATGAATGATTTCTCATTCACACCTGTACTAGTAACAAATACAGGACACGACTCCATGGAATTGGGGGATATAATAATATAATGTGAGTCCCAGACATGAATGATTTCTCATTCACACCTGTACTAGTAACAAATACAGGACACGACTCCATGGAATTGGGGGGATATAATAATATAATGTGAGTCCCAGACATGAATGATTTCTCATTCACAACCTGTACTAGTAACAAATACAGGACACGACTCCATGGAATTCGGGGATATAATAATATAATGTGAGTCCCTGACATGAATGATTTCTCATTCACACCTGTACTAGTAACAAATACAGGAACACGACTCCATGGAATTGGGGGATATAATAATATAATGTGAGTCCCTGACATGAATGATTTCTCATTCACACCTGTACTAGTAACAAATACAGGACACGACTCCATGGAATTGGGGGATATAATAATATAATGGGAGTCCCGGACATGAATGATTTCTCATTCACACCTGTACTAGTAACAAATACAGGACAGGACTCCATGGAATTGGGGGGATATAATAATATAATGTGAGTCCCAGACATGAATGATTTCTCATTCACACCTGTACTAGTAACAGATACAGGGACACGACTCCATGGAATTGGGGGATATAATAATATAATGGGAGTCCCAGACATGAATTATTTCTCATTCACACCTGTACTAGTAACAAATACAGGACAGGACTCCATGGAATTGGGGGGTATATAATAATATAATGTGAGTCCCTGACATGAATGATTTCTCATTCACACCTGTACTAGTAACAAATACAGGGACACGACTCCATGGAATTGGGGGGATATAATAATATAATGGAGTCCCTGACATGAATGATTTCTCATTCACACCTGTACTAGTAACAAATACAGGACAGGACTCCATGGAATTGGGGGATATAATAATATAATGTGAGTCCCGGACATGAATGATTTCTCATTTACACCTGTACTAGTAACAAATACAGGGACACGACTCCATGGAATTGGGGGATATAATAATATAATGGGAGTCCCAGACATGAATGATTTCTCATTCACACCTGTACTAGTAACAAAATACAGGGACACGACTCCATGGAATTGGGGGATATAATAATATAATGTGAGTCCCTGACATGAATGATTTCTCATTCACACCTGTACTAGTAACAAATACAGGACACGACTCCATGGAATTGGGGGGGTATAATAATATAATGTGAGTCCCGGACATGAATGATTTCTCATTCACACCTGTACTAGTAACAAATACAGGACAGGACTCCATGGAATTGGGGGATATAATAATATAATGTGAGTCCCAGACATGAATGATTTCTCATTCACACCTGTACTAGTAACAAATACAGGACACGACTCCATGGAATTGGGGGGATATAATAATATAATGTGAGTCCCAGACATGAATGATTTCTCATTCACACCTGTAACTAGTAACAAATACAGGACACGACTCCATGGAATTCGGGGATATAATAATATAATGTGAGTCCCTGACATGAATGATTTCTCATTCACACCTGTACTAGTAACAAATACAGGAACACGACTCCATGGAATTGGGGGATATAATAATATAATGTGAGTCCCTGACATGAATGATTTCTCATTCACACCTGTACTAGTAACAAATACAGGACACGACTCCATGGAATTGGGGGATATAATAATATAATGGGAGTCCCGGACATGAATGATTTCTCATTCACACCTGTACTAGTAACAAATACAGGACAGGACTCCATGGAATTGGGGGGATATAATAATATAATGTGAGTCCCAGACATGAATGATTTCTCATTCACACCTGTACTAGTAACAGATACAGGGACACGACTCCATGGAATTGGGGGATATAATAATATAATGGGAGTCCCAGACATGAATTATTTCTCATTCACACCTGTACTAGTAACAAATACAGGACAGGACTCCATGGAATTGGGGGGGATATAATAATATAATGTGAGTCCCTGACATGAATGATTTCTCATTCACACCTGTACTAGTAACAAATACAGGGACACGACTCCATGGAATTGGGGGGATATAATAATATAATGGGAGTCCCTGACATGAATGATTTCTCATTCACACCTGTACTAGTAACAAATACAGGACAGGACTCCATGGAATTGGGGGATATAATAATATAATGTGAGTCCCGGACATGAATGATTTCTCATTACACCTGTACTAGTAACAAATACAGGGACACGACTCCATGGAATTGGGGGATATAATAATATAATGGGAGTCCCAGACATGAATGATTTCTCATTCACACCTGTACTAGTAACAAATACAGGGACACGACTCCATGGAATTGGGGGATATAATAATATAATGTGAGTCCCTGACATGAATGATTTCTCATTCACACCTGTACTAGTAACAAATACAGGACACGACTCCATGGAATTGGGGGGTATAATAATATAATGTGAGTCCCGGACATGAATGATTTCTCATTCACACCTGTACTAGTAACAATACAGGACAGGACTCCATGGAATTGGGGGATATAATAATATAATGTGAGTCCCAGACATGAATGATTTCTCAGTCACACCTGTACTGGTAACAAATACAGGGACATGACTCCATGGAATTGGGGGATATAATAATATAATGTGAGTCCCAGACATGAATGATTTCTCATTCACACCTATACTAGTAACAAATACAGGACAGGACTCCATGGAATTGGGGGATATAATAATATAATGTGAGTCCCAGACATGAATGATTTCTCATTCACACCTGTACTAGTAACAAATACAGGAACACGACTCCATGGAATTGGGGGATATAATAATATAATGGGAGTCCCAGACATGAATGATTTCTCATTCACACCTGTACTAGTAACAAATACAGGACACGACTCCATGGAATTGGGGGGATATAATAATATAATGTGAGTCCAGACATGAATGATTTCTCAGTCACACCTGTACTGGTAACAAATACAGGGACATGACTCCATGGAATTGGGGGATATAATAATATAATGTGAGTCCCAGACATGAATGATTTCTCATTCACACCTGTACTAGTAACAAATACAGGACAGGACTCCATGGAATTGGGGGATATAATAATATAATGTGAGTCCCAGACATGAATGATTTCTCATTCACACCTGTACTAGTAACAAATACAGGACACGACTCCATGGAATTGGGGGATATAATAATATAATGGGAGTCCCAGACAAGAATGATTTCACATTCACACCTGTACTGGTAACAAATACAGGAACACGACTCCATGGAATTGGGGGATATAATAATATAATGTGAGTCCCAGACATGAATGATTTCTCATTCACACCTGTACTGGTAACAAATACAGGACAGGACTCCATGGAATTGGGGGGATATAATAATATAATGTGAGTCCCAAACATGAATGATTTCTCATTCACACCTGTAGTAGTAACAAATACAGGACACGACTCCATGGAATTGGGGGGATATAATAATACAATAGTAGGTCCCAGACATGAATGATTTCTCATTCACACCTGTACTAGTAACAAATACAGGACACGACTCCATGGAATTGGGGGATATAATAATATAATGTGAGTCCCGGACATGAATGATTTCTCATTCACACCTGTACTAGTAACAAATACAGGACACGACTCCATGGAATTGGGGGATATAATAATATAATGTGAGTCCCGGACATGAATGATTTCTCATTCACACCTGTACTAGTAACAAATACAGGGACACGACTA